>KV425925.1:0-29357 GCA_001632375.1 Exidia glandulosa HHB12029
GTGGGGATACAGACTGAGGGTCGACTTGGCGAGTCCCCTTTGTAGCAGGTCTCGACCCACTGCCTCGGGGTGACGGTCGGCGTCCCGTTTCGCCCCGCGGTACCACACGGACGCCTCCAGGAGGTTAGGCGACGCCTCTCTGTCGCCTCTGCGCCTCTGGCTGCGTCTCGTGTGGGTCTCCAGGTGTAGTGAGTCGCGTATGGTTCTCTCCCGCGGGTTATCCATATAGGTCTTATACGGCTGGTCGCAACACAGCGCTGTCTTGTAGGGCTTACAATTTCAGCGGGGGCTCGTTTGACCTCAAAAACATTTGGAACCGCTTCATATAGACCCAAGACCACTTTGCCAGAGATGAGTCACGCTACGCCGTGCCTCATGCGCGCTATACTCGTCCAGAGCGAGGTGTGGTGCATGTTCGGCAAGTACCGGCAACGAGTGAAGTTACATGAAATGGTCGTCTAGAGAGCTAGAGGCCGTATAAGCCGTATGATAGCTTGCCTTATACTACCTGAGTCTGTTGTAGGTCATTTGAACCTCAAATTGCCTCGTAACGGATGTGCTGCACATGTCGAGACCACCGTTCCGTACCTAACAAACCGTCAAGAGGAAAATACTGAATCTTGGTCTCATGAATCTTTAGGTGTTTTTATTGCTTTGCCCGAAAGGAATTTTGCTCTAACACCCTGGATGCTTAGCTGTGGGCAGATTTGTGCCGATTGGAGAACAGTTCTGTTGATCCCAGGCGATTGTTCAAAATATTTTTTCGGGGAACCTTCATAATGTATTCCGATAGAGGATAAAAGTTGGTCTCATGTTTTTCCTATAGACGGTTGTGGAGATTTCGTCGACCGACAGACGGTAATAGGCGGCACAGCCACTGATCGGATAAGTACCCCCTGTCAGTTGCCGCTCCCCACATACAAGTGTTGCTAACGACGCGCCGTCCTCAAGGACTGATCACCCTGAAAGGACGACACGACGGCTTTGCCGCACACCGCAGCCGACGCTGTCAAGCACGTCAGCTGTCGCTGGGTCGGACCGGGCCGAGTCGACTCTTGACTCTTGCCCACCCGCTTCCCGCGCGCTCGACGCCTCAACAGCGTCGACTGGACCCCCGCACGACCGCCGGCCGGCCGTGCAAACCGGCATCCGCGCGGTGTCAGAACGCGCTCGCGCTCTGCCCGCGCGGCCGCCACAATTTTCCAGCGAGCCGTCGTCGCGGTATCCGCGCGCGGCCGCTGTAGCAGACGGGTCGTCTCGAGGAGACGACACCGTCGCCCAAGGTACGCCTTTCCCCTCTTACCCACTGTCTGCAGCAGTGGAAGACGACGAACGGTCGTACACCCATCGAGCGACGGACTGCTCGATGGAGGGCGGGGCTCGCGTGTCCCCGCCTATCACCCATCCGCGCGGGATGGAGGGCGTGCCAGCGCAGCTGCGCACGTCTCCCGGCGCCTATGGGCATATGTCAGGCGACGCACATTTCGCGTTCAAGTCCGCCACTGCCGCTGACGACCTTCGCGCAGAAGCTGGTGGCCTAACACCGGTCGCGCATCCGCGCCACCACGCGCTAGTCGAGCGCAAGGCGCGCGTCGACACGCTGCCCGCGTGGCATCGCGCTGATGCTACGGCGTCGACCGCTACGCAACGCACACCGTCCAAGCACGAGGATGCTGCGACGGTTTACCGTTCAGGTACGCCCCACAGTCCCCTGCGTTACACAGCGGGATGCGACCAGATTTCGTATACCCGCCGTACGCTGCAGAGCGTGGCGGAGGGCGCGCTCCGGCTGAGCGGCGCGCCTGCTGGACATTGTTGCTCGCTGTCGCCGTCCGCGCCTATCCCGCTGCCTGACACATCTCGTACAGCTCGCTCAGCGCGGCAGCGCTCGACCCTCGATGTCGTGCGCTTGGACTCCATCGACGTCGCGTCGATCGCGGAAAGCGTCAGCGCGACGATGCGTACCGTGTACGCTATTGGCAAGAAATACATTTCTCATTTCTCATCCAACGTCACGAGCGTCGCGCAAGACTTATCCCGCGCACTGTCCGACGAGCAACGCGACACTCACAGCCCGACTGCGGGTTGTACCGCGTCGCTGCCGTCGCCGCGCTTGCCTGCTGGCCGCCCGTGCATGACGCCGCCTGTGCCTAGCACTTCGCATGCGCATTCGAGGACACCGAGCTCGTGCGGCGTGGATTATATTCCCCGTACTGACCGGGTTCAATCTACCGCACCGCATGAAGTGAGTGTGTGCGGTCATTCTGGCACTGAGCGGCCTGACGCGCATATGCCATTCAATGGCTTGTCGCTCCCGCCGTATGTCGTGGATACCCACGCTGCCGGCTCAGTCCCGTCTGTTGCGGCTGTTGCGCCGCGTGATGACGGAAGGTCGAACCCTCGGGGTTGCGACATGAGTTATATGTTTCAGTCGTCGCCGCCGAGTGCAGCGGCGAATGATAGTATTAAGTCGACATCCCAGTGCACGCCTGCGCTGGAGGGCGGAGCTGGCGTGCTCCAGCCTAAGTCCCGTCCATTAGTGATGGAGGGCGCGTCCACTGAGGACGTGCTACCCGCGTATGCAGAGACGTCTGCTCCGGGTAAGGACTCGCGCTTTGCGCTTGAGTCGAGGACGCCGTATACGACGGCTAAGGTCCCAAGTGAGAAGCACCTGAGAGGTGCTGGGCCTGAGGATAAGTCCGCATTATTGAATGCAGCTACAGTTGAACCTGTCCTAACCCATACCTGTCGAAACCCATAACCTGTTGTACCCCATAGATTTTGGCCCTCTCCGACTTCGTTCATATGCAAACCCCATAGCCCTGTTGTACCCCATAACCCATAGTCTTCAGGAGCAAATCTGATATGAAGTTATGGGGTTTCAAGATCGGATATGTATTCGAGATAGGCATCTCGGGAACCCAAAGCACGGTTCAAGCGTCTCTCATAGGCTCCAGAACGCAGCCCATAGTGTAAGGGTGAGATAGACACTATGTAGAGGTAATATTGAGGAGTACTTTGGCCGCGTCGTGCGGCTCGAGACTCTGTCCACATATAAGCGCTGGCTACGTGATAAGCGCCCGCCCGCCGTATCACATACCCTGTAGTACCCCATAGCTATGCGCCTTGACCGACCCCTATGGGTTATGACAGGTTCAACTGTACTGAGGAATGGGCACGCAATGTGTCCCCAATCGCTGTGCACATGTTCTCTCGCGCTGCGGAGAATCCTGCTGCACGAGCAGTCTTACAGAGAATACAAGGTGGTTCTTGGCGTTCTGAAAGCACACCGCAGCCACCTCAGATAACCCAACCATCTACTGCGCGTAATGCCAGCGGGCGGGTTGGGCGAGTGCGGAGTTCCGCACGAACCACTAGACGTGATGACCAGTCCGCCTCTAGTAGAGAACTTGATGCTAGTCATTATGAACGTCGAGCACGGGCTTTGCGAAATGCGAAGCTCCCGATGCCGACGTATGATGGCTGCGCTGAACTCAGGAAGTATGAAGAGTTTGTTTTCAAGTGGGATTCATGGATCCGCAATAAGGGACTAGGAGAGAGCGACTCCGTTGAACTCATGTACAATGCTCTCACCGGAGAAGCTCTTGAATGGTACCTGTCATTTGTCGCTATGAGTGACTATCCTTGGACAGCTCGGGAGATATATCAGGAACTCTATGAGTATTGTTTCCCGTCTAATTTCCGCGAGGAGCTGCGGACTCAATTGATGAGTGCAAGACAGGATGGTCGTCCCGTCAAGCGATTTGCTAAGGACTTACAGAATCTTGCTCAGAGGTTCTCGGATATCGGCCATGCCACCCTAAAGCGTCTACTTTGGGACGGTGTGGACCCGTACATTCAGGTGTTCTGGGTAGAGAAAGGTCGGAGTGCCGAGTATGATGACTACGACACTCTAGTCCTTTATGCCCATCGCGCAGAGCAACGGGAAGCCGAAATCCGACGTTGTTTGGACTCGGAGGGCGCCAAGGTGGAGACTGAGCTTTCGCCGCATCGGGACAACAATCCTGACGGAGGTGTCACAGCGCATGCAGTCCGTATGCGACAAGTCACTCTTCAATCCGAGGAACAACTGGTCCCCATAGAATATGACGAGCCGGAATACTTAGAAGGTGAGCCAGAGTATTATTCCGACGAGGAGCCTGGTCATGGCAACAATGAAGAGGAACTTGAGGAAGATATAGAAGCCGAGGGTGCGTACCCTCAGCAGTTTGATGATGAGTATGAAGAGGGAGAAGAAGAGTATTACTATTCTCAAGACGAGTCTGAGAGTAGAGAGTGTGAGTCTCAGTACTCACAGGGAGAGTACTATGAAGACAAGTATGAGGAGTATGGGGAGGATGAACATCAACCCAATGAATATGGGGATGGAGAGTACCCTTACTTGGACGATGAGGAGGAGACAGAGGGAGAAGGAGATGACTACTATGAGGAGGAAGGTGAGGACAAGGGAGAGTACTACGACGATGAAGCTGGAGACGAGGACGAGGAGGACGGACATAGCGGAGAACCGGACCTCAACACCGGGAGAAACGAGTATGGACAGGATGAGTACTACTCTGAAGGACCTCTCTACGAGGACGAAGAGGAGTACTGATGGGTATTATATTAGTAGACGATTTTTATTTCGCAAGCGTTGCTGTGCGAGGAGGGCGAATGTAGGGAGCCTACCCACATATCATTTTGTGGCGGCTCGCCAGCACAGAGACACCGCCTATATGCACAGCCATTTTGAAACCTGTATATAAATCCTTGAGACGAGGGTTCGGAGTCTCAACCCTTCTTGAACACGGACCACTTCCGCCACTCACGACTCGAGTGAATTGCTGAACCGTGTTCAAATTCTAACCGCAAGCTATCGTACATCGAAACCCGTCTGCGACGGCTTACAGTAATCTCGAAAGCCAGAGCGAGTGTTGCGTCTAATTTGGACTGCTGGGAGGGACAGGAGCAAGCGAAACCCCTCGTCCCTCCTACGAAATGAGTCGCAGATTGTTAGGTGCTCAGGGCCAGTTCATAAAAATCGCAGCTGGACCAGGCACGAGGCGGTAGTATTGAAGAGATTCAGAGTTGGCAGATGTGAGTCCGATCGAACACCGAACATGACCGTCGGACAGTCGGGGTGAATGCTGCCTCTCTGACCGACGAGTGAGACGGCATTGATAGTAGCATACTGCCAAATGAGGCATACTGGTCATACAATAGCAAGCAAGATCACAGCGCAGGATGCCGTACAATTGAGCGAATCCGCGAGTCTACTTCAGGAGGGCAGGGTCAACCTCCCACAGCTGCGCGTTCTCCTTTCCCGCGAGAGGCTTCAGCTCGAGCTGTCGGTTCACATTAGAAAGGGATAAGGAGAGTGAGGGCTGCAAGATGTACGTACGTGACCGTAAAATCCATCGTCGAAATTGGCCGGAGGAACGACGGTGAGAAGCAGCTCCGTGCCCTCCTTCGCGATCTGTGTACGAAAGGAGTCAGACATACTCAGTTCAATGCCATACATTAAAGCCAAATCAGACACATACGTAGTACCTAGTGGGATGGTCCTTGAAGCTGTTCTCCGGGATGAAGTTCAGCTTAATCGCCTTCTTCCTGTCGGTTGTCGTGGTAAGAGGGACATGATCCTTCTGAGAAGCGAATCAGCATACAGATTCAGTAGCAAAGCTGCATTACTATGCCTCAGGAATCTTGACGTCGGCTTCGGCGAGGTACAGTTGGACCGGGAGTCGATCGACGTGGCTGGCAAGAGTGAAGACAGGGGCGATGTTGATGTGCTTTGGGTCTTCGTCGGCTTCGATCAACCACTGTGTCGACGGCGTCAACGCTGTTCTTTGAGTACTGGATAGCAGAACGCACGCCTTTGACCTCGTCACGTTTAGCGTTGAAGACGACGTGGACTGGGTTACCCTCCCACGTCGGGTTGAGCGGAGCCTTTCCATATGTCGTCTCAATGAGCACACGTCCAGGGTGGACGTGGGCGACCTCGGGAGCGGGAAAAATTGATTGAGACATGCGACGGTGAAGAGGACACTGAGATGGCCCGGGGTTGACTCGTTCAATGAGGACAGTATCGTCAGTGCAGAGCTCTTATACGATTGAGAGACGACAAACAAGAGCGGATCAACATGTCGACATTAAACCAAGAGCACACTGGTACGCGCCGAGCGCTTGCTCGGAGGCCGCGGCGCAGTGGAGGATAGACGGACGAAGAACCATCGCACCGCTTCCCGACCCAACATTTGAGCTCGTGACGAGGCTTGAAAATTCTAACAGCCAAGTGAGGACAGGATTGCGAAAGACAACGCGAATGTTACGTCCAATTTGCACCGGTGTGAAGCGCTGAAGGACCTTCGTCGACGCCTCTTCGATACTCAGGTACAGAAGCAAGCGAAGTCCTCGTCCCGGCGCGCGCGCTCCCAGTAAAACAAGTCGCATATTGACGGTCAAGCGCTCAGGGACAGTCGTTGCTAGACCAGGAACGTGGCAGTAGTATTGAGAAGATGACGACTTATCAGATGCAAGTGCGACTCGAGCAACGGAAGGTACAGGCGGCGTGAATGCAGTACGCGGACAGAACGTGGCCAGTTACTGCTTGATAAACACGGCTTGGAAGCTCCAGAGCTGTGCGTTGTCCTTGGGCTTGTACTTTCTCGTCTGAAGCGCGACCTGTGGGGTCCAATTACTGAGGATGTCAAACTGCGATGGGTTCGGATACGCACGAGACCGAACAATCCTTCCTCGAAATCGGGTGGAGGGATTGTAGTTATAACCTGGTCCGTCTCGAACTTTGCCATCTACACAATGCGAACTATGAGCTACGTTTTCTCGCAGAGCACAATGCATACGCACGTAGAATTTGATCCTTCCATCCTCGTAACCCGGCAGAGTAGGGATAAGGCTCAATCGAAGCGCGTTATCCTTGTTGAGCGTGGTAGTGAGCGGCACGTGGTCCTTCTAAAGCCGAGAAATTAGATGCTACATTCCCTCGGGAAGGCACTGCTTACCTCCGGGATCGTAATCTCAGCCTCGGCCATGTAAAGCATTACAGGCAGAGGGTCGATAGAGCTCGAAAGGACGAAGTACGGAAGACCGGTGCTATGGTCCTTCTCGCGCGTCAAGAACCACTGTGGTATCGTTGATGAGCCCGTGTCACAGATAAGACGCGCAAGGTCTGAGTCGACTCACAGCCTTGGCATCGTCGCGAGTTGGATTGAAGATGACATGGAGAGGGTGACCAGCCCATGAGGGAATGAGTGGCGAATTGCTGTTTGCCAATAGGATGTTGAAACGTCCTTCGGGGATCGCAGTGCCAGGGACAAAGTCGGCGGTTTGAGACATATTGAGTGAGTGTGTCTGGGAGTTTGATGCTGAATCGACTCCTTGGGTACGCTGCTTTTATACCCTTATATGCGAGACCAACGTGAGAGATCAAGGCCGACCTAGTGCCGCGAAGACGTCGGCGAAGCCACCCCCGACACATAGCCAGCTCGCTTCAGCCGTCAGCTTGAGACCTAATAAGGATAGACCGGGTATACATGAAGACAGCTACTCGTCCCAGAGTATTCATAGACGTCGCATCTTGCACCATCCCGCGGTGCGAGAATGATGCAACGTCGGTCCCCGACGCATAGCGGACCATGTGGCGTTACCATGCTCCTAGATGCGCAATTAATGCGGGGGACTGCGTTCTCAAGCATTACGCGTCCCACGTCGGCACGAACCTCGTAGCATAGTGTGAGGTAGGAGGAGTATCGAGGGCTCTAGAAGGATCGTAGGGAGTAAGGAGCCCCTTATTATTTGGAGCTGTCCTCGCGTAGAAGGTCAGGTGCGCCGTTGCGGTAGGCGACAGTGACTGCAAGAGGACCAACAGTGACACGCCCAAGCCACGCCAGAACCGCTCATGACGATCTCGACGAACATCTACGAACCGAACCAGAATCAGCCGTAGGACGACGAAAGCGACTCAGTCTGCGACGCCAGAAGCGATTCGTGAATGCCTAAACAGCGCATTGCCCGACATTGATGCAGCCTTTTCGATGTGGCTCCTTGGCATCACAGTCCAAGTAGCGCCAAAGTCCTCATTAGTGCGCCGCCTTCCGGAAAATGCGCTGTCGTGTCGCGGTTATACGAAGGGTAAAGAAACCGGCGAAAAAACTGAACCAAGTTCAAAGGCGGCTTTGGCCGTTTATTTCCGTGCTTCCTCTTGCCGTCATTTTCAGCTCGCGCACAGCGTCTGACGCTATGGAGCAGCTAGCACGGCGAATCGCATCAGGTCTGACGGATCCCTGTCAACCTTCTTTCTGCGCTGCCTGCGTTCTGCGCCTCAGTTATGTGTTCAACTCTGGTGACACGAAAGCCAATCTACGCACGCTGCGCACATCGCACCACGACTTCTACAACCGCATTATGATCTTCATCACGACGGAGCGACCAGAGGAGGATCGCGCATCCCTCGAAGGGAACCTTCGGGCGACTGTGCTATCGTGCGCTCATCGATCCAGTCATAATCCCGAGTCGGAAAAGGGAATATTGGCTACTGCGCGTCTGCTGGAGGCTACGACTCTATCGCTCATCCATTTCATCCACGATTGTCTATGCGACTCCATGCGGATGGTGAAGACGCAGGCCTTCAGCCGACACGGACTCTGGCCCTCGTCCAAGGAGGACATCCTCCCGCGCGGTCCAGGTCCGAGCTGCGGTATGCTCGTGCACTGGTTCGCGAAGCTACCCGACGCGAATGTCTTCAGGACGTTCTGCTCGATTTTCCTGATTTGCGACGAGATGCAGGGTGCATTGCTCGAGGAGGACCGACGCATGCGGTTCGTCAGAGCTATCTGTGGCCACCTGGATTACGCCGTCGAGGACCACATGCGCTTCCCAGAGCAGACGATGAACGACGACTCGCAGGCTGCGTTCTCGCGCTTGCAGGACCTGACGATACTGCTGCAGAGTCTCAAGCTCAAGGCCGACTTGGAAGCACTTATTCGCGGTCTGGAGAACCGGCTCTTGGGATCGTTGGACCGGGCTATGGAAGTCCTGGGCGAGCTTGGAGAAGAGGATATGAAGCACCGCCTTGCTTCGGTCGCCTTAATCGTGCACGGTATAGCCGGCACTCCCTTCCCGGATATTCCAGCCTCTCTGCGCCTCAATGCGCTCGAGGAGGCGCTCCAACTCGGCGACATATTCGGCGGTGCACAGGCTCTCATCCAGACTAACGCAGAGCTCCGTATCTGTGCAGCGCCAAACTGCAGTCGTCCGGAGCACGAGCTAGGCAAGAAGTTGTTGGTCTGTAGCTCGTGCAAGGTCGTACGGTATTGCTCTCGAGAATGCCAGAAGGAGCATTGGAGCAAAGGCCTTCGACCACACAAGTTGGTCTGCTCTAGGATAAAGAATATCCTTGCAGTCACGAGCATCGATGCCGAACCTTCGGCGTTCGCGGCGGCGTGTCGTGCTGCGAATATCGGGGCCGACGATCTGGGCGTGATAAACGATGGATTGAACAACAGAGTCAACGGAGAGGGCGCGGATAAGCCTCGTTGTGAGTCACGGCGTCATATCCACAGGCAGGCATCTTATTTACCACCATATAGCGATATCACGTGTGATGAAGGATGCGATCCTTGAGGACGAGGAGCATCGAGCTTTGGCAGATAAAATCAAGCAACGTCTTCTTCGTGATTTTGGGCCTCGAGCACGCTGACAGGGGCTATACTTATGTACTCCGTGCTCTTAATCTCCATGGTACATGTATCTGCAACATGACTGCTCCATTATATGTCGATTTTGTCCCGGTTTTAAGCTCCGCGTTCACGCTTTGACCTCATGCCGCGCGACCGTGACCGAAGTCCACCGCGGCGCGATCGGAGCCGCAGCCGCTCTCGAGAACGCGACACACGGCGTCGAAGCCGCAGTCCTGTGCGTCGTGACGACGACCGCAGCAGGCATCCTCGGTCGAGATCGCGCGAACGACGCAAGGACAAGCACCGCTCGCGCTCCAGATCACGCTCTCGAGACCGTGACCGCAAGAAGACTTCGCGACGGTCCAGGTCGAGATCTCGCTCCCCGCACGATCGTGATGGCCAGCGCAAGAAGAAACGACGGCGCTCGCGCTCGGCGTCGAGCAGCAGTAGCAGCGACGACGACCGGCGCCGACGGCGGAAACGCAGCCGGAGCCGCAGCCGTAGCAAGGAGCGAAAGGACAAGAAACGAAAGCATAAGAAAGATAAGGTCAGTGCTCTACTGCTCTACTTGGTTCGACTGTGCTCATCGTGTGGACTTGGTGTAGAAGAAGAAGAGTTCGGTCATATCTGAATGGGGCAAATATGGAACCATATCCGAGGCAGAGTACGCAATATTCGTGCTGAATTCCAGATCAAATGCTAACGTTTCCTGTTCCCAGTTTGTATACGAAGGACGAAGAGTTCCGCGCATGGCTGCTCGAAGAGCAGAAGATAAACCCGGAGACCGTCTCGAAGGATCAGACGCGCAAACAGTTCGCCAAGTTCGTCGAGGATTTCAACACAGGGACTCTGCCCCACGAGAAGTACTACAACCTCTCGCGGTACGAGGCACGTATGGCGCTCGTGCGTTCCGGCGAGGCGTTACCGCCGGAAGACGCGGGCTACGACTTCAGCGCCGACATCGCCGCACACACGAGTACAATAAAGCGTGGCGTGGCACAGAAGGAGGCAACGTACAGTCGTGCGGAGGTGGAGGAGCTCAGAAGGGTGCAGAACGAGCGCGTGCAGCTAAGCAAGATGAAGGTGCTCGGCATGGACATCAAGACCAGCATGGGCGTTCGCATGACCGATACCGACACGTTCGGTGAAGAATAGATGCCACTGCAGGTGTAGTCGTGTTGCTTTGTCGTTGCTTTCGCCTTTGCGCTCAAATGTATACTAGTAGTCGATGGCCATGGTATCATACGAATTGAACTGGGTCCACCGTCCACTACAGCGCCTACCCACGTTGCTAGACTGGCGTTTATGATGCATGCGTTCCCAGTATACTCAACGTTCTTGAGGAGCCTGGCCTCATCGTCTTCGCTGTGGTGACGGTTGACGCAAGATCGGTTACTGGCTCGAGAAGAGAGGTTAGAACCACTCGCGACGTTAAGTTGCATGATGTAAGTGTCAATTCACCCGCAATGCCCGAGCTAACGGCGAAATGCAGCTCCACATCGTTGTCGTCAAGGACGAGCCTACCGCGCGAGATGGCGCACATCCGTCCTGTAGTTGACCCAGGCGCCGCCGACAAAAGGCGAGCACGTCAGGCGCGCTCATTTCGTAAAGAATGCCTAGGTCTCTCATGGCCCATCACGGCGAAAAGACAAAAAGTAGCGACGACCGACCAACCTTACAAGCGCAGTTTAGTCTAGGCGCGTCCCTTGCACTGTTCGCTTCCTCGCTTCCTCGCATCACCACTAAGCAGCACCCCTTCTCTCCAGGTGGGGCTGTAGGCAGCACTGTCGTTGTCGTCGTCGCTGAGCGTTGATCTCGCGAGGATTGAGCACGGCGCACCGACTTCCCGACGCTCATCGACATCCGGCACTTACTCAAGGCCGATCGACAGTACCTGTCGATCCCCAGTTTGGCTGGTTTTTGTAAAGCGTCAAAGGGCTAAACCGCTCTAGTTCCCCTATCCGGGCTTGTCCGCGAGCGCGTTAGCGCGTCGGTGGCACGCGTTTGGCGTGCGGCGCGCTTTGACCAAAGCGGTCAAAGACGACAACGCCGCAATCCTAAAAACAACATGGGTGCAAGTGCTCGCTTGGTCTCTTCGTCTCTTCCTCCCTTCTCCTCAGACTCACGATGCGGTTCTCGTCGGCGATCCTGACTCTGACTCTGTGCGCGACGACGGTCATGGGGACGGTGACGAAGACGAGGCAAGAGACGAATGCTGAGCGCATGCGACGCGGGTTGCCCCCTCGCGCACCATCGCGCGCCTTCGCGCCGACACGAGGTCTGTCGTGTCCATTTCGCCCTCCATCCCCTCTTCCTCCGCTGACTCGGTCCTCCTCCTCCAGTCGCGCGTTCAGTCCCATCGGGATTCAGCTGGTCCGTTCTCCCCCTCCCTTTCCGTTCCTCGGTGCTGACGGTGACATCGAATGAACAGCGACATGTCGTACAACCAGGGCGTCATACAAGTGGTCAAGAGCGAGACCGTCTTGGGATATATCGCATATACGAACCTGGTCGAGGCGTCCAGCCCGCCCGTCTTCTCTGACGGCGGCATCTTCCAGTTCGACAGCCTTGACACGCCTAACGTCGGTGAGCACGGTGACGCCCAGGATATTCCGAGTTTTGAGTGTGCTGATATATGGATACGTATACAGGGATCACGTACGTCTCGCATTCGTACCGCAACTGGGTCGCACGCTCGGACGATGGCGACTTGAAGCCGAAAACGGGCCCGAGCGCGAAACCGCTCGAGTACGGCGATATATTGTACAAGGATAAGAACGGGCTGCTCAAGTGCGTTTGCCTACCTCTCTCTTCGCCGTTTTTCCCTGCGTCTGACTCATGTGCGAATAGTTATGCGTATCCGGGCGAAACTTTTGACTGGAGTGCGTCTTAAACCGCGAACGAGGGGAGATGCTAACCGTGATGTTCAGGTGACGCGGGCTCGTACCCGAAGAATATGCACACCAACACGCAGTACCCGAACCACACTGAGCCGGCCGAGCAGCACGTTGTGCGTGTCCATCTACCTCTCTCTCTCTCCCCTTCGTGCCGTGTGACTCACCATGCTCCGCAGTTCTACATCGACTCGGGGAACTACAACCGCATAACGCTCACATGGGTCCAGGGCCCTACCGCGCCAGTGCAAGCGCGTACGTCCCCAATCCTGCCGCTGTGACCCGCCGTTATGAGGCACTGACTACTCTCTTTGTCTTGCAGCACAAGTCCTTGAGCCGTTCGTGTGCGGCGGGCGGTTACGGTACGACCGTTTCCATGTCGTCAAGGCGCCAGTCACTGACATTGCGCGGCGCTGCAGGTGGTCAACAAACCCAGACCAGAGCTACAGCGACTGCACAGGCACCTTCAAGAAGAACATCGTGAGCTTCTACCGCCTGGCCCTTGGTCAGTTGGCTGACGACGCACGGGCAGGAACTTCGCTTTGTCTGCTGTAGCGTTTACGGCGGCGTATGCTACTAGACCTCTCGGCACATCAAAATTCGACTTTGAGCAGCGATTCTGTTTTCACGCGGAGCACTCCTTACCTTACCTTCATTACACATGACATTTTCTTTTCTCATTATTGGGCTTCGCGCACGCCGCACATGACACTGGACACTTGATTCTTCGACACCTATGCTACAGTACATTCATTTCCAAGATTACGCTTAGTATTAGATCTAGCTTGCGTAGAAGTAATGGAACACCGAAACGAAGAATGCGACACGGTGAAATGAATATGTGTTCACCGGACTCGGCGCCGCTTGTCCTGCTTGGGCACGTGCTCGCCTGTGCGACAGCCTTCAGAATTTGTCGTCTCGTCGCAGCAGGTCCATTTAAAGTTTTCGGGCCAGTCGCGCCTGTTCGCAGGTGTGTCCATTGGGCCGTGACAGTCTGTGCCCGCGATGAGCTGATGCAACACATGGCGGATACACATACCTTCGTCGTGGTCTTCGAAGCACTCCTCGTCAACCTCTAGTTCACCTGATAGACTTTCTGTGAGCATCGTGAAACATATGAACGGGGAAAACGAACCATCGTGATAGCAGCACTCTTGGTCTTCCTCTGTAGCGTCGTAGTGTTCTCCACATTGATCGCACGTCTGCCATTTGGCGACTGGCGCTGCGGCTGGCGCGTTGTTTTTACGTTTCTTGCTAACGCCGACGAGCTCCTTGGAGAACGCGCGCTGGACGGTGTGGTCGGTGCGGACGAGCCGGATGACGCTCTCGACGAGGATGTCGGTCGGGCAGACGCGGATCGCGTCCTCGAGTGCCCTGAGCTGGGCGTTGTCGGCGGGGGCGGCGTCATCGCTCGACTGCGTCAGGTCTACGACGCGCGGCATCTTTTTTTCGCGTGGTGAAGGAACGAGTTGAAGCCGTGACGCGCTTCGGACTCCGACTCCGTTTCTCCTCTCAAATTTTCTTGCCCTTCAAATTTTCTTGTCCTGCCGCGTACTTTAGGCTACAACATTTCTTGTCCGCTCTTGCTACGGCTTGTCGGCCAGCGCAGCTCGTCCGGAATCGACGTCTCCTTTGGCCGCCGCGTGTTCTAAGCCCGAGCCTGGCACCAGCTGCAGTCCGACACGCCGTTTGGAGTCAATTGTGGTACTATCAGCCGCACGAAGGCCCCGCCCTGGATCTTGCACTGGCTCGCATGGCGACAGGGCACTCCGTGTCATCCGTCACGTTCGTCTCGAGCGTGACTCTAAGCGCAGCCTCGCGGACATCGTCAGGCTCACAGAAGCCTGACCCCGCAGCGCCTTCGTCCGGCGAGCTGCAGCATGTAAAACTCGTCATCTGTGCGACCACAATTGTTGAACCGGCTACTCGCTCTGCACACCCCTCACTCGTGCTCTTTCGCGATGCCTACCGACGACAACACATTTCAGACTGCCGTATCGCGCTATCCTGGGCGATGCCTGCCCACTGGAAAGGCGAGTTTCCTGCGGCCCACCCATACTTGCGACCGCTCCTCGAGGGTACGTGGAAAATTCTGTGCTTGATCGCCTGGGGGACACCCCCTCTCGAGCTACGCTGGGCAAGCGTAAGGGCGGAGACGGAGGAGGAGCACACGCAGTATCTCGATGGTATCTCTAAGCGGCTTCAGACGACGACATTGGTGGTACGTATACGGAACCGACCGCCGCGTGCAAACCAATTACTCAGTCACCTTAGGCCAGTCTTCAAGTTCTCCTCGTATCCAATGCGGTGTTGTTGACTACGGAGCCCCCGCTTTCGGGCCAAATAGTCAATTACACGGCACACGGACCCTACATCTGCCTCTGAGTCTCGTTCGGTCTCCTCTTGGGCGCAGTCATCGTCGGTTCAGGGGTCATATCGCTGATGGCGACGTGCACGAGAGAATGGAGTCACGACGTAAGCAGCTCACAAAGGGACAAATGAAAATATCATTAACTCACCTTGAAGGCGCTCATGGGGAGCCGATGGAGAATCTGGATGGCGCTTTGGAACGTGGGCTATACCTTCACGGGTTCGCGACTGCTCTCTCTGCACGAGGTTAGCCATTCCTTCTTGCATACTGACTTACTCATGAGAGAAGCGCTCGTATCTGCTGCATGGAAATCGGAACACGCCGTCATGCGCGTTGGAGCTGGCATCGCTTTAGCTCTACCACTAAGCTCGGCGGTCCTCTTTATTATCACGCTCGTCGTACCGGTAGGATCCACTGACAGGTCGCAACGGAAACGTGGAGATGGTTCTGAAGAGTACCAATTTCTTCGCGATCTCAGGTGAATGGGTAACCTATGTATCGGTCCTTATTGACTGAGAAATGTACCAGTAATGGTTGGGAGGTGATGCTCGCTCCGGCGTGCTGGACGTAGGTTTTGTAATAACAAACAGAGTATTACCACAGTCTGTTGTAAGTTCTGTACAGGCTCTGAATGTGTCTCCCTGCAAGTAGTAGTGTCGTGTCACAATGTGCAGGCGTGTGAGACTGCATCTGTCATGGGGAATTGGGCGGTGCATCGCCCTGAAAATCACACCGGAAGAGGAAGATCGTGGGCTCCTTGGCAGATGGAGCGCTGGCGTTGCTGCCCGCACAATCGCCGCACTCTCTCCTCTTGCCATCGACGACGACATGAAGGTCTGTCGACTCGCCTCGCCCTGCGCTAGTCGATTGACGTTTATCTCCTCAGGGCTCGCTCAGGATAGTGGCATTCACGCTCGTGCTTACGTTCTGTCAGTGCATCCTGGCATCGTTGTTGCCTCTCAACGTCTCTCATATGGACGTCCGCGTATGGGGCCCTATATCCTTCCCGAAATTCTGGTTGCTGATGCGTTTCACGCCATATAGAGCGCGCTTGAGGCGAGGGACTGCGTAGCTACAACGTGTAAATGCACAGGAATACGGACCGGGTTGTTCTGCGGTGACGGGGCGTTCAACTGCAAAGTAGGGAATGTCTATCAGGTGCGCCTACACATCTCGCCCCTAGCCCTCTTACTACAGCTCCTGTCCTCTGAAGTGCGGTGAGAACGGCAAGATCTCTTGCGACTATGGCTTCCGAACGTCGTGTCCTGACTGCACGACCATCTTCTGCGAGAATTAGTGGAGCATGTGGTACTATTGGAGTGTGTAGCGTATAACTAAGAATCGAAATTGTATTCAGCCCAACTTCTCCTTCGATGAGCGGACGATCATTGACGTTCAGCTGCCTCCAATATTCAACGTCGGTCGCTAACTAAGAGCGTTCGCCCGACGCCGTCCCACTCGGCCCTCGCCAGACGATACCCAAGGGTTTATATCGCTCTCATTGCATACAGGCAGGTATTTTCCCGGTACATGATGTACGGCGTTATACAACCTGAGTATCCGGGATAGCCTTTTATACATTGTTAGTCATCTTCACTTCCAGCGTTCCTCGCATATGAAACTGTGGGGCAGCTCAGACGAAACGGATGTATGGCGCGACTGTACTCGTGCGCATCAGCCGACGAAAGGGAGGATAGACGAGAGTAATACGCACCATCGCAATCATCTTGAGGGTCGAACTTCTCCCTGCGCTGGTCGAGCTTGCCTACGCCATGCGGCATCGGCATACGAACACCGTTGGCAGGGACCCAATTTCCCAGGTCCCGATCCTGATCCAGGAGGCAGCATATCGGTGGCGCGAGGACGCCACGGTGTGTTGCCGTTGCGAACAGCGCATCATCGTTCGTCGGCTCGCGAGGCTCGCTCCCTAATACAATGAACGCCGGACTATCGTCCGACGCTCCGGGCGAGAAGAACACGGCGCGGTGTGGGGCGTTATCCGGGAGGAATACCTTCTCGGTTGGCACCAGTACGCCGCGCGTCTTGTCAGCAGCTCTCAAGAGCGGGATGCTGTACACCGTGAAGTCGGAGTCGCGCAGGGTGACAAACAGCGCATTCTGGGTCCACGTAAATGTGCAAGGCAACTGCAGAGGGTTGATCGCGAGGCAAGTTCCGAGGAATGCCTTGCAATGGTGAATGATCGAGGGTGGGCTTCGCGTCGTCTTCCGCGCTGAGAGGCGATAGGTCGACACGAAGACGTACAGCCGCAAAGCATCGATGGTCTCCTTCACGACCTTTCCGCTCCGATCGTAACGCCGACGGACAAGTTTGCATATCTGCGCCTCCAGAGAGGCAATGTGAAGTAACTTCCCGCAAGATGGGAAGTGAACTTTCACCGACAAGTGGCGGGCTGGAGCGCGAGGTCAGTACCGATACGGCGTGAGCGAAGGATGTGCTGACTGAGAGGCGCTGACGAACGCAACTTGCGGATGAAGTACGACTTCGCTACGTAGTCGACGAAGAGGATTTCGCCTGCGCCAAGTGGCCAGACAACCAGTGGAGCGCGAGGATGGACTGCCGGTGGAGAATCGTAGAGCATTATTGTCAACCGATGTCGAAAGTGGAAAACACTTGTGGCATTGGTATCCGCTCCAAGGCGTAGAACTGTGAGGGACATCTCCGCCTCCTCTCCGTGGGTGTAATCTTCGCCAGGCGGACCATTTGCAGCAGCAAGGCCCTCATCGTCTGAGCTTTCGGGCGAGCTCCGAGTCCCGAACGATGGTCCCTTTAAGCGAGAGATGCGAGGTGGCAGACGCAACTGTGCCCTCATCTCATTGGCCCAGAATAGCTCCTCGTCGTCGCTATCGAGATCGCGAAATTGGGGGAATGAGGTGGCGTGTAGAGGGGTTGGCGGTTCAGAGTCGTCCGACACCTCCTCAGCTGTCGGACCTACGTCGGATGACGTCTCTGAGCTGCTTTCGCCAAAAATACTCTGGTCGCCCTCGAGCGGATCTGAAGAGTCGCTGCTGGAGAACATGTCGAACGCGTCGTCGGTTGATCCTTCGCTCCATGATTCTACGGCAGCGCCGTCGGTATGGGCGCTCGAGGAAGAAGAGGTTTCCCAGTCGGCGGTGTTATCAACTTCGACGTCTACTGGCCGATACTTCGTGCTAGCCCAGGATTCGAGGCGCGTGAGATCAAGATCCATAGTTGCGATGTTTGCAGCCTCAGCGAGGACGCGGTCGGCAGCGCTAAGCGAACGACTACCAATTGCCACGACTTCACCGCACCTCGTCATGTCGTCGACATACGACGGAAATGTCGCATCTCGGATGGACGAGGACGGGAGGGGCTGGTAATTGCATGTGGAGTCCTGATAGAAGAGCTGAGCGCCAATACGAAGCAGACGTCCGTCGTCGCTGAATGCTGTCGGGCTTGCGCAGAGAGTGCCAGCCATGTCTTCGACACACTTGGTATACAGCGACCAGTGCGATGCGGGTTCAGTAGTGCTGAGCACCTGTTGCGTTAACAGACTCGGCTGCGAGTCGCGACTGTTGATCTTCCAACGCTCACACCCGAAAGTGATGACGACCCCGTCCTGTGACGTGGAGCTATGATTCTAGGTCAGCGCAGAGAAGTCTGTGTGCAGTCCTGCTGACCTGAAGCGCAAGATGTGGACGACAGCGTCGTTCACCGAAATCGCCTCGTAACGATTACCACTCGCTAATGGGACGCCAGCAAGAGGTTGGACAAGACGGAAGCTCGGATACCGAGCTCGAAATCCAGAGAACATATGCTCCGGGCCTAGTGACCCCCACCAGATACGATCAATGTCACCGCGGTAAGGTCTCACTGTGCAGTCATGATCCGCGTAGTGGCAGCCATCGCAGTCAAGTAGCCGGGACCAGTTATGATGGAGAATGTTGTAATCTAACCACGGCTTGGTGGCGGTAAAGCGACGGCGGTTAGGAACTCGAATAAGCCAGGCAGGAAGAACGCGGAGAACGCTGGGCCGGCCTTCCACGGCATAGACACTGAACTGACCCTCGACCCAAAGGGTCTGTATCTGTAAGAGGGTTTGGAAGTTTGATGATGCGACGAACGCCTCCACTCGTTGGCGAATAGGAATATCATCTTCGACGCTGCCGTATTCCAGATGACGCGCCCAATACTTGACAGCATACGGCGCAAGGCAGTGCACACTGTCGTCCATCCCAGTACCGTTTGCGTCGAACCAGACGGCAGAGCCGTCTGATTGCGTGCGCTTCACGAGTGTTGAGCTGTACACAGACTGACCCAGATACATCAGGCATGCTGATGCTATCGTTCGGGGACTGACGCGCAGGTGAGGAGCGTCGGCCCAGAGAGGACGGTCTTGATCTAGAAAGACCAGCACACTTGCATGGTCAAGACGGCAGGTACTAGACCAGTCGATAGCGCCAGAATCGCCGCAGTCTATCTGGATATGCAATGCGAAGCGGTGAAGAAATGCGTGCGCTGTGAGACGTTGAAGCTCTTGTACGCTCTTCTTCCGAGACGGCATAAGCAAGGCGATCACAGCCTGACGCACCTCCTCCGCACGGAGGTGACGGCGTGCAAACGCAATAATCGCCATTACTTTGCTGCGGATATCATCAGTGAACTGAGTTCGGCACAATGACAAGAAACCACCTTGCAATATCTCGATGGCTTGGACCGATACGCTCCTCGAAATGCTTGCGATAGATATCGTCGTGTTCTTTCGTACCAGCCGCGGTCACGTGCCGACGAAGTTCCGCGACAGAGCGAGGTCTGTTATCGCGAGAGAAGTCCTCTGTCATCAGGTACGCCCACAGAAAGTTGCCTTGGGCGCGGGAGACGAGTGTCCGTTCAGCCTCGCGTACGACAGCCTCGTCCTCGTCGGACAGTCCATCCATGGTATCGCATGAGATTATGGTCCGGAGAGCCTCGATGCGCGAAGAGATGTACTCCTCGACATCGGGCTGCGTCTGCTCCGCGACGTCGATAATCATGCGTTCATGCTCGCATCGCTGCGTGATCGAAGAATAGTACTCGAGAGGGCGCATACCCGACACAACGCTGCACCAAAGCCGCACACTACCACTTGAGCTTTCGCATAGATTGATGAGAAAGTGCATCATGGAAAGGACGTGGGTCTGCGTAGCGCCGCGTGCCTCATCCAACCCATCGACGAAGAAACAGGCTCCACCGAGACGCCGCACGAGTTCCACGATCAGATTTTGGAGCTGTTCTGCGGTCGTGCTAGCCAGCACCAGGTTTCCAAGGTCATCGGAGATGGGGTTACCTTGAGAGAAATAGGCATTGAAAAGCTGGGCGGCGAGAAGTTTCAGCAGAGTCAGAGGATTGTCGCACGGCTGCGAGAATTGACAGTAATAATAGACGGTCGTAGAAGAGTGGCGAAGGCGGTC
Organism: Exidia glandulosa HHB12029; assembly: GCA_001632375.1. Taxonomy (NCBI): domain Eukaryota; kingdom Fungi; phylum Basidiomycota; class Agaricomycetes; order Auriculariales; family Exidiaceae; genus Exidia; species Exidia glandulosa. The sequence goes on from KV425925.1 coordinate 20,393, forward strand.
GACAGCGTACGAGGTGAGTGTTGTTTTGCCGCAGCCGCTTGGCCCACGGAGGCACAGGACCGCAGAGGCAGAAGAAGTCGCCTGTCTCCACGCAGTAAATCGCTTGTCGAGAAGTAACCAACGACAGGTCCCATCGTGGTGCGCCTTGGATATGTACGCCTGGCGAGTCTCGTTGGCCTTCCAGGCGTCGGAAGACTCGAAACCAAGATGATTGCGAATCAACTGGCAGACCGCCACTGGTGCTTCATTAGCGTCCTCGCAAGTAGCAAATGGTCGGGAAATGCTGAGAAGACTTACATTGATCGACCGCGCGTCGTTCATGCTGCCAGTCATTGTGCTGCGCACGCGCACGAGCCGCCTGCTCACGCTCTTGACGAGCCGCAGCGTGCTCCGCGCTGACTTGCGCGGCCTGACAAAGAACTGCTTCCTCCGCGATCGCGTGAACGTCGTTCTTAAAGTCGTTGACTATCTTCTTCAGTTTATTCGTAGAAGTCGACGTCAATGAGCGCAAGGCTATTGCAGTTTCTACGAGTAGAGGTCAGTGACTACACTCGCGACTGAGTTAAGAAGACTAACTCCTCTGACCGCATTCTTTATGAACACGGTGCCAGAAACGAATCATATTGGTGTACGAGCGAAAGAAGAGCTCTTGCATGGAATCGGACTGCCCGTACAGCGCTTTGTACTTCTTCAGCCGCTCGATCTGCGTAGCGACCGTTCGAAGTTCGTCCTCCATGATCTCGAAAAGATCGCGGCACCGTGTGACACCCTTGAAAGAGACGTCAATCCTGAAACCAGAGAGCCTAGCCGGTACTCACGTCCATCACAAGCTTGAGTGAGCCCCATATAATCGCTAGTGGCATAGGCTGCACCGAGGCTGCGATACAGTATGAGTACAATGCCTCGAGTTGATAGACGACATACCGAGTTGCCCAATGACTTCGCTGTAGTCCTTGAGTGCATCGGCAATGCGTCCAAACAATTGCGCAGCCCGCGAGTCGAGCTGAGAGCGCTTGTCGCTGTAGGTTTTGCGGAGGAGGTCGTTGAGGACCTCAGGCGACGAGGCACCCAATGCACTGCAGCGTTCGATGAAGTCCTCTTGCTTTGCCTTCTTTGGGCGATTCCTGAGCGCATCGCGGTACTGCGCCCAGGCCCTGTCGAACGCGGTTGGAGCAGAGCAAGTCGTAGGGTGTGTGTCCATGAGTTAAGACCCTATTGCGAGCTCGGTATGCGAGAGAGTAAGGAAAGATGAGGCGACGAATCTGGTACGTATACGGCCAGAAGCACAGCGCATGCGGCACCATAGTGGCAGCACAATGCGGCTTGTTTGGCTATCGCCTGCATTGCAACTACACCCGATACCGCGGCTATCGTTAGAACTCGTGCATCGCCTTCTTGAAGTTCTTCCATTTACAACTGGCTGTGGCGGAGCGCTGAACCCTGGCTCCGGAAATAGTCGCCGTGGGTGGTGCCAGGTGTTGCGATAGGGCACAGAACGAGAAATGTACCTCTACGATATCTAGTGGCGCACAATCGCCGACGGGTGGTGATGTGAAAAGGGAAACGAATGTCCCGGCCTTTGCCGGACAAGATTTTCGGCTCTTGTTCCTGTATCCCCCAAAATTCGCGACTGCAGCACTTCGCAATCACTACAGCACTGAGTCCCGGGCGCTCACAAGAGCTGCGCGAGCATTGTCACAGACATCCTGGTTCATCGGCTCTCCATGCACAAGGATCCAACATCAGCCAACATCCATCTTCCCGAAATCGGGTCCGCTCGTGCGGTTGCATAAACAGCGTCTCCCTTTGCGCGAAACTGGACATCGGCGTTTCGTCAGGATCTGTCAGAGCGGCCACCGACCGGCAGCGTCCCCACAGCTTGCGGCAATCCTCCCAGCCCTCGCCGATGCTCAATGTCCTCGTACAACCCAGCCATTCCATGCCCTGACATCCTCATTGGTGCATCGACTCTCATGCGACTCCGAGTCCATCCCTTCTCGAGATTCCAAGCGTGCAGCGTCGTGTTGCACCTTTCCCTGTTGGTTGAGCGCCGACGGGCGCATTCAGAGGCGAGGCGCTCAACTTAATATGGGCGCCGGGAATCTGTCCCGCAGGAGTACAAGGTTGACGTTCCGCTGACTTGGAGGTGTGATACCCCTGGCAGGTCACCATGCCCGAGACTGAAGCTGACCAGGAATTGCCGCCAGAAGACATCGTCAAGAAACGCATTGGGCGATACGACGACTAGTACGTCGCGCGTAGGGCTTACAGTGCGCGGGACAAATCTCATATTCCACCAGTTACGATGCGTCAGTGGGACGGACAAGCCCAGTTCTCTGTACTGATACTGTGTAGGCGCACTTTTGCTCGCACTCTGCGTCGAACCGATAAACCCAAGACCGTCACACACGCTTCCAAGTATGCCCTCGTCATTCGACGAGTTATCGACGAAAAGGGCAGGTACTTCAAGACCGTCATTGACATCAAGAGCCGGCCGCTTCTGGAGGTGCTGAAGCAGATCAACGACGGTATCGAAGGAGTAGACCTCGACCGTGCGGACGCCGAGGTGCTGCCCCTTACGCGTTACTTTGTTCCTTGTTAATTGTTAACTCGGTGCCAGCTTTCGGACAGTCACCTCTTTCACTCTTACCACGGTTTGCTGCGACATCTCGAAATCGAGCAGGCCCGCGGGGTACAAAATGCAGATCTCATCTCCGACCTCAAGGCAGCCATCTACCCACCACCGTTTGTACATTTAATAAATGAGGTCAAAAACGCAGCTTTTCCTCAATTTCTGAGTGAGACGAGAGCAAGACGTGGAGGGATCAGACTTGACCTTGACGCGACGAAGGTTGCGCGCTTCACAATCAAGCTTGCTTCCGCGAAGATCAAACCTGCGCGCGTTTGATCAGACTTGCTCACGTTTGATCAAACCTGCTCGGGCGAGGTTCAGTCTTGCTTATAAGTCATTCAAGCTGGCATGTAGCGCGCTCAGAAGACGTGGGTGCCGCGGATATGGACGGAAGCAGATTTGTGTCCGCTTCGGATGCCTCGGCCGCATCGGTCATTATTCCCGGTCGCAAACAACGCCTTGTAATGACAAGACGTCTTTTTGTGGAACAGCTGTAAGCCTTAACTAAGTACATATATCTAATCCCGTACCATGTTTGGTATATTCACACAGCTTTAAGCACACTGACGGCGCCGTGCGAGGGCGGAATAGCTCGATATGCTGAGCTCGGGGCTTCCGAGATGCGAGCCTCCGGAGGTAAACCCGTTTCCGTCCAGATCCCTGGTGCCCACGTCTTCTGAGTGCACCGCACGCAAGCTTGAATGCCTTGCGAGCAAAACTGAGCTTCGCTCGAGCAGGTTTGATCTAACGCAAGCAAGTCTGATCAAACGTGCGCATGTTTGATCCTCGCGGAAGCAAGCTTGATTGTGAAGCGCGCAACCTTCGTCGCGTCAAGGTCAAGTCTGATTCCTCCACATCTTGCTCTCTTCTCACTCAGAAATCGAGCAAAAGTTGTGTTTTTGACCTCATTTATTAAATGTACAAACGGAGGTAGATAGCCATCCGCGTCGTGACGGACGATCAGGCTCACAACTTGCGGGAGCACGACGCTATCAGGACGACGAAACAAGTCGGCTGGAGCTCTCTCACGCTTCTCTTCAAACCCAACACCATCGTCTATAACTTCCAGTCCGACGTTCGGGAGGACTGCTTGTTGATCGTCCGTGAGATCGACCTTACATTCATACGCAAAGACTACCGCCGCTTTGCGGTCGTCTGGTGCGATGCAATCCGGAACGATGGGACAAGCTTTGGCTACGCGCGACAACATTTCGAGATCGACGAGTATAAAGGCGTCCGCGGCGTCACTGACCTCGATATTTACCCCATCGAGTTTCACGCTTCTGGAGAGTCGATACTCTCATCCGCCAAACGCAGAGGGGGAGAAATCGCGCGGCTCGAGCCCCACTGGTTCCGAGAATACGACGGTCCAGGTTTGCGCATGCGTCCTCTCCGACCCGATGAGACGCAGGACTCTGATCCCGGAGAGCGCAAGTTCAACATTCCAGAAAGGTTCCTTGTAAGTCCCTCAGTATTGATTACCGCGCCGTCGACGGAGATCGCTCATTCGCCTCGTACAGGCAACAGGCAGGGTTATGATCAGCCCCGAAGGCTTTGCGTACTGTGGACCTAGCAGTCCATTCAATCCCTCAGTCTGGAGATCCGTTTCACCGGAGTCCATGACTGACCAAGAGCTCGCCATATGTCGCCGCTCCTCCTCGGCTTTTCTTTCGCGCATAAATCATGGGGTACGCATCTCTATGTTGATATCACCATTTCGATACCGACTGTATCGCAGGCAGCTTTGCGTACTCGCGACTTGCCCCCATCGGTTGGAACGATGAGGCATTCAAGTCGTTGGTTATCGACGAAGAGCAGAAGAAGATGATTCACGGCTTAGTGTGGAAGCACTCTGATCAGACGAATCATTTCGACGACGTCATCAAAGGCAAGGGACGTGGCTTGATCGGTCTTCTCGCTGGCCCTCCGGGATGCGGGAAGACCTTTACCGCCGAGGCGGTCGCGGAGACGACGCGGCAGCCTCTTTACCAGGTCACAGCGGGCGAGCTCGGCGTAGACCATGAGACAGTGGAGATCCGACTTCTCCGCGTCCTTGGGCTCGCGCAGATGTGGAACGCCGTTCTCCTTCTTGACGAGGCGGAGGTATTCCTCCAGAAGCGTAGCCCGAGTGACCTTCAACGCAACGCTATCGTCTCGATATTCCTACGCCAGCTCGAGTACTACCAGGGTATCCTGATTCTCACTACGAACCTTGCTCAGGACTGCGATCCCGCATTTGAGAGTGCGCCGGAAGTTCCTCGAGCGACTCCTTGACGTGGGACTTATTATCTGAACTACCCTTAGGCCGCATTCATTTCTCCGTCTATTATCAAGAACTCGACTTCGCAGCCCGCAAATCGATTTGGAGCACCTTCTTCCGCCGCGCGTCTGTGGGCATTGACGAGGAGCAGCTCACTCGCCTCGCGGGGCACGCTATCAACGGGCGCCAGGTAAGTCCAAATCGCCATCTCCAGCCTCGTGTTCTACTGAGGTCTTTATGCATCGTAAAGATCAAGAACGCGTTCAGCAGTGCTCTCACTATCTCCCTCTCCCAGGGACACGAGCAAATTAGACTGGAGGACATTGACGTTGTTCTGAACGTTCTGCAGAATTGGGAGCGCGCGAAGCGGGGACATTTCGCTAGCGCACGACCTGTACTCGATTTCGATAACCTCCTATAAGTCGTACATTATGTACAGCGTTGTACTCCACGCGCCTGGACAGCATTTAACAGTTGTAAACCGTCTAAGGACGAGACGAGAGCATCCTTCGCACTACACGATTGCACCTTATTGAACAATCCTCCGATCGGACGAGGACTATCTACCTCCGTTTGTACATTTAATAAATGAGGTCAAAAACACAACTTTTGTCCGATTTCCGAGCGAGAGAGAACAAGAAGTGAGGTGGATCAGACTTGGTCTTGACGCGACGAAGCTTGCGCGCTTGAGGGTCAAGCTTGCTTCCGCGAGGATCAAACCTGCAGCGCGTTTGATCAAACTTGCTCGCGTTGTGTCAAGCCTGCTCAGGCGATGTTCAGTTTTGCTTGCAAGGCATTCAAGCTTGCGTGCAGCACGCTCAGAAGACGTGGGTGCCACGGATTTAGACGGAAGTGGATTTGCCTCCGGAGGCTCTCATCTCGGAAGCCCCGAGCTGAGCATATCAAAGTATTCCGCCCTCGCGCTGCGCCTTGAGTATGCTTAAAGCTGTGTGATTATACCAACTATGGTACGGGATTGGATATATGTACTTAGTTAAGGCTTATAGTTGTTCCACAAAAAGACGTCTTGTCGTTACAAGGCGTTGTTTCGGACCGGGAATAATGCCCGATGTCGCCGGGGCATCCGAAGCGGACGCAAACCTGCTTCCGTCTATATCCGCGGCACCCGCGTCTTCTGAGTGTGCTGCACGCAAGCTTGAATGCCTTGCAAGCAAAACTGAACATCGCCTGAGCAGGCTTGATCTAACGCGAGCAAGTTTGATCAAACGCGCTGCAGGTTTGATCCTCGCGGAAGCAAGCTTGACCCTCAAGCGCGCAAGTCTGATCCTCTCAGCTCAATCTCAGTCCCTCGTCTGTTTGTACTCTCTCACTGAGAAAAATAAGCAAAAACTGCGTTTTTGACCTCATTTTATTAATGTACAAACGGTGGTGGGTAGAGGACAGTCAGAGAACAAAATCTGAATCACCCCCGTATTAGTAACCGACCTATGTACACTCATCCACGACTTGCTGCGTTCAGCTAAGATCAACTTCAACCGTCTCGCCAACATCATCCCCATCATCGTCCACAGTCGTCCGCTCCTTCTCAACCGGCGGCGGAGGCGGGACCTCAACCGCAACCACGCTCATCTGCCTCTGCACATGCGCCCTATCCGCAGGCCCGACGTCCGGGATCGGCGCAGGCGGGACCGCAGGGGTCGGGCTGACTGGCGAAACGGGCGGGAACTTGAAGTCGCGCACCATCGTACCCGAACGCGCGTGGCCTCTCGGACTGAGAACCTCATCAGCTGGCTCTTCCTCCTCTTCGTCGCTCTCTGGAAGCGGCGCGGGTGGCGTCCGGCTGCCGAATTTGGCTTGCGCTTGCGAGGGGTACGGGTGGTTCTCCGGCGCAGACATGCCGCGCGCGTGCTGATTCGAGGATGTGGAGGAGGGCGAGGTAGGCGAGGATGTCGCGATAGATGTACGTTTGGACGCGGTTGAAGTTTGTGGGCGCGACACTGTCATGCCGAGGTAGTACGATGCTGTAGGCACCATCCTGCACGGACATCATGTCAGTATTGTAGCAAAAGACACATGGATACGGAAAGACGCACTTCTTTTCGTTGTCGCACGCGATGATCCAGTGCGGCTGTACGACCGGGATGCTAAGCTGCAGCGCGCGCTGGTATTCCACGCCTGGCGGGTTGTTGAGGTATCCCATAGGCCGGCCAGGCGGAGGGACGGCCGCGGGGGTCGTGCACACGAAGTGTGTCGTGTCAATCTGGATCTTGTCGCTCCACTTCGCCTTCATGTTCGCCAGACTCTCCTTCGCGGCCTCGAGCAATTCCGGGTCCTCAACGTTGCCGAAGCAGACGGAAATGCCGGAAGTGTCGTTGATAGTGTGGGTGCGGACGCGCAGGACGTTGGAGGGGAAGGTGCCAGCAGTGGTCTTGAGCACGAGCTGGAAGGAGTACTCGGTGTTGAGCTCGAGCGAGGACAGCTTGGTAGACGTGTTTTGGTGCGGTGCAGGGATGGACGCGAGACGCTGGCCGTTGCGATAGATGTCCAGAGAGCGCAGTTTGGCCGTTGCCAGCTTGAGCGGTGGCCATTCGAGCGTGACCGACGTCTGCGTGACGTTTCGTACCTAAATACGAGCTGTGAGCGCGTCGTCCGGTCACAGGAAGGCGTCACGAACCTCGAGCTTCGGCGGCTCTGGTAGCTCGTTGCCAAAAGTGCTCAATATCTCGTCCTGCAGAGACCAGAAATCGTTCCGTTGGCGTTTCTCTTCTGCGTGGTTCCTGTGCACGGCGATGTTGACTATGGACCCGGACGTGACGCCCGGTGGGAGCAGCAGCGACGGGAATTCTATCAGGTGAGCCCGCTCGCCAATGAGTATCTAGAAATTCGAGTAAGTCGCGCGCACGACCAGGAAGCGGCTGGCAAACTGACCGCCATGCCGGCGTCTACGAGGGCGACGGTCGTCAGCGTGTCGTGTTCGTTGGCCAGGGCTGGCTACGCACCGAGCTTGCCGACGGTGAAAGTGAAGCTGTCTTGCCCCATTGTGGCTTGCGCGAGCGAAAGCTGGAGTCGAGACTCAGACAACGCGACGCGGTGGGCGTCGAAAGGAAAGCGGTGCACGGTCTTTACAGCCCTTTCCCCGACGGCTATCCCCGTTAGAACAAAATATCCGGAGAACGCCGTTTGTCTCGCTTTCTCTTCAGTTGCTGACCAAAGGCGAGGCCAACGGTCGGGTACGGAAACGCGATGGGTGCGGTAGAACCGATGGAATCAGACACGGAAATCGTCATGTCAACGAAAGGGAGCGTACGCGCGGCCAACGGAGTGTATGGCAGGAAGGGGAAGCACAGAACTTCGAAGATGACGTGAACGAAATGTCTCTTGATATTGGGACGGGATTCAGCGGGAGCCGCACAGGCAGTGCGCAGCCGTCAACAGCGCAAGGTAAATACACCATTCCCACAGAAGGAATACAGGATCGCGATGCGAAGCAGTGACCTTGACACTGTCCTATCGTGTATGCCATTATGACTGCTGACCACGAGCGCTTTCAGAGCCGACGCTGAGGTGACGACTCCTGAAAGACATAAAAGTCACGGCGTTGAACGACCTCGAGATGAACAGAGCAAAGAAGTTGGAGAGCACGTGAGCGCACGTTATCACAGAGTTGTTTGACGAGTCCGAGCTGAGTCAGTGACTGTATGTGCTTACAAGAAATACTACAGGCGCACGACTACAGGCGCACGGGGGCCGATGTAGAAGTGAGCAATGAGAAATTCTCGCTCTTCATTCGAGCACGGGACAGTGGGGTTCACGGGCCAGTGGGGTCCACGTAAGTCGCAAATCTCGTACTGCGTCCGAGCATGCCGTCAATGACAAAGGGCCGGTCATTCCTGCGCAAGGGTAGTATAAAGGTCGAAGTCTAAGCTGGAGCTGAACATCCCAGACGACTTGACCCTATGTCTACCGCCTTCAGTCCACGCATTGCGATCATCGGCGGAGGTCCAGCTGGCCTTGTTCTCGTCAACGTCCTCGCCCGCAACAACATCGCGGCGACCCTCTACGAGCGCGACGCAGAGTTCAGTAGCCGTGCGCATCTCGGTGGTACGCTGGAC
>KV425925.1:35280-54706 GCA_001632375.1 Exidia glandulosa HHB12029
TGGCGCTTTGCGGGGAGACCGACGAGACGCTCGCCGTGCTTGGCAAAGGCGACGACGGACGGTGTTGTGCGGTTGCCCTCGGCGTTCTCGATGACCTTGGCCGTCTGGCCCTCCATAATCGCGACACACGAATTGGTCGTGCCCAAGTCGATGCCGATGACCGGGCCTGGTAGAATATATCAAAACTGAGTGCTGTAGAGCCTATAGAACGAGTAATGGCGCACCAGACACTTTCGTGTTCATTGAGCGCGCGATGGCTGACCTCGGCAGCGCCTGCGTAAAGCACTCGTCAGCAAAGTTCCACAAGGCGGATTCGAACAGAAAAAACGCGCACCGAGTACGCGCCTGAGCGCAGAACGGGCTGAACAAGCGTGCGACGAGCTGCGAACATTGTCGGTTGTGGGAGAGCGACAGACTTCGACCCCGGGTGGTGGAAATTTTTGAGCAAAGTGCGGCTTTCAAGTCCGCTCCCGAGTTCCTCTTCCCGCGTTCGGCCGCATTCCAGAATATCATGTTCCGCGCGGCCACCGTCCGACTCGCTGCTGCTGCCGGCGACGCGCGTAGCGGTCGAGCGAGTCATTCCAGACCCCCGTATATCTTGAAGCATAGGGGTTTTCATCTTCGGTCGACTTCACTCTGTCTCGCATTTCTCGTCGCTCTTCGAACCCACACCGTGTTGTCAAGTCACTGTGCCGTTCACAGTGACTCCGGATACTCTATGTCTCTATGCTGCATGTCGTCGACACCCCACGAGCCACTCCTAGAACGTGCTGTGACTTCGCTGTGCAGTCGCTTGAGCTAGGGGACTCTCGTGGCGAACATCCAAGCGTGCCTAGACAACTAGCAGTGTACTTGAGTTCCTCTCTTCGGTAGAGAATGTCAAGTTCAACGCAGAGACGCTACCTGGCTTGATGGACATCAGCAATGTAACGAAGGTGTCCGCGGTGCGACTGAGGGCCGACTGAATCTACAGGTGCCGTACCTTGTCTCACCTCCTATTACTGCAGGCTTAACCCATATCAGTGCTTTCCATTGGTTGTGGCAGAGATTCACACACTTTCCGACCCAAAAACGGTCGTTACTCCGTGGCGGACCGGAGATGCGTGTCAAACGGCAACGACCGAAGCCACTGCGCAGCGAGCTTGCGCTTTTCTCTTAAGGCGGGGGACAACATGCAGTCAAACAAGATCTAAACCGCTACGAATTTGAGGATATGAGTGTCTCAAACGCACGGAAATCCGTCCTCATTACAGGGTACGTCAAATCACGCGTTTCCGAGTCGTGCGTCTCACGTTCTACAAGCTGTACGCCCGGCGGCATTGGCCACGCACTGGCTCTGGAGTTTCATAAACAAGGTTTTCACTGTTACTGTTGCCGAGATCATCTTCCAGCGTCTCTAACATGTTCTCTGCCTTCGGCTCAGGGTTCCGCGTTTTCGCCACTGCGCGGAGGCTCGCAACACTTGAGGACCTGCGCGACAACGGAATGGAGGTCTTCGCTGTCGACGTTGCCGACGACGTCTCAGTCAAAGCTGCTGCTCAGAATGTCGCAGAGTTGACCAACGGTCGGCTTGACGTCCTCATAAATAACGCGTGAGTCAACTTCGCACATTCCTCGTGAACCCGTGCTCTCTCATACGCTTTATGCTCCAGGGGACAGGGTAAGGATACAGTGTAACGCTTCTCATGCTGTCGGGATGAATATTCGTCTCGCCATGCAGGTTACAATATGGCCGCGACGGACCTCGACATCTCCCGCGCCCAAGTCGTATTCGACACGAACCTCTTCGGAGTAATGCGCATGGTGCGCGAGTTCGCGCCGCTGCTCGTCAAGGCGAAGGGCAAGATCTTCAACATTGGAAGCCTGGCCGGCGTCATTCCCGTCCCATTCCGAAGTGTATACGGCGCGAGCAAAGCGGCTCTTCACTCGTATGGAGATAGCTTGCGCTTGGAGATGAAGCCTTTCGAGTAAGCCGATTTTATCCGGTTGTGAGGAGCATCGAAGCTCACGTCAAGTGACTGGCAGTGTCACTGTGGTCACCGTGCGCTCTTCCCGTCGCAGCGTTGAATGTTGAAGCACATCTGATTCAAGTTTAGCTCGTAACCGGAGGCGTTTTCAGCAGAGGAGCGTCCAAGAGCCGACCGAATGAGGGCATTGTCTCTCCCGAGTCGCTCTATTCGCCAGCTGCCGAAGTCATCCACGGCATGTACGCCAACCAGTCAGAAGGTGCGAGGACTAGCACTCGGTCCCGTGGAGCAGGTTTTCTCACAGTCACTGCGCATGCCAAAACTGCAACAGGAGCTATGCCAGCACAAGAGTACGCAAGACGCGTCGTTGCACTTGCATTGAGCTCGCGGGACCTTGAGCCGTGGGTCTGGGAGGGCAGCTATGCCTCGACATTGTGGTTCATGACGACGTTCTTGTCCAAGAAAGTATTCGTGCGTCTCCTCCTCCTATGTGTTCCTTCTGATCATGCATCTCACATACGTCTGCAGGAGGGGATGACGGGTCGCTTTGTGAAAGGGATTGACGAAATGGATGCGCGCATTCGTGGTAAACGGTCGTCTTGAGCTTTTGTTGCTTTGCTTTACTGTTCCATACTCCAATAGATGCGTATTCGCATCACACGCATGGAGAGGGACAATCTTTACAGGTTGCCAGTAGAGCGGCGGACGCGCTCGCTGCTTCAGCCTCGACTAAACGACGTTGCGTTACTAACCATCGCGCCATACTAATGGTGATGCAATCAAGGCACGGCGCTTTGTCACAGCCGCAAGATCCAGATAGAAAAGCTGCGGAGTTTCCGCGCTGGCGCAGTTCAACGCGCTTTGTCTTCGTATACCCACCATGGCCGATACGCGCAAGTCCGTCCTTATAACTGGGTACGTGTTTTCACAAATGTTGGAGATATAGTCCTGATGGAGCTCCAGATGCACCCCAGGCAGCATTGGGCACGCTCTCGTCCTCGAATTCCATCAACGAGGTAAGGTACCAGTTTAGACGCCCAAAACGGCCGCCGTGGCTGTTCAAGCGCCCGGACGATCCTCATTCTCGTTTCACAGGTCTCCGCGTCTTCGCCACCGCCCGCCGTCTTGAGGTCCTCGATGATTTACGCGCCAAGGGGATTGACACGTTGGCCCTCGACGTGGCGAACGACGAGTCTGTGCGCGCAGCAGCTGCGCGGGTGCGCGAGTTGACGGGCGGCAAGCTCGATATCCTCGTCAACAACGCGTATGTGCTTGTACCTCAGCGTGTACGATGTACTGACAACTTCCATAGTGGCCGCAGTGAGCTCCTGGCCGCTCTCATACGCGCAACCGCTAATGTCTTCTGCAGCGTATACCAACCCCGTCCTCGATGCTGACGTCTCCGAAGTCGAGGCTCTCTTCGCTGCCAACCTCTTCGGCGCAATGCGCATGGTTAAAGAGTTCGGAACGATGGTTATTGCGGCCAAGGGGAAGATCGTCAACAACGGGAGCATCGCTGGGACGATCCCCATGCCTTTCCGAAGTGCGTATGGCGCAAGCAAAGCTGCTCTCTTCTCGTGGGGAGATTCTCTCCGCGTTGAGATGGCGCCTTTTGGGTCAGTTCATATACCCATTGATATACTTCGCGTTATTGAGATACTGATGTGAACCACTCAGAGTGCAAGTCGTCAACGTGAGTGCTATACCAGCCAGTGTTCATTCGCCGTGACTGAAGGAGACTCCCTTTACTAGCTCGCTACGGGCCCAGTCCTCACCACCATGGTAGTCAATGATCACGTTGGCTCCGGTCCCCCAGGCAGCCTCTACGCATCCGTCTTCCCCACCGTCGATAAAGTGACCAGCGACGGCGGCAAGCGTGCGTACCACACAAATTCATCCTATTACTCTACGACGAGGCTAACGTCATCATAGGTGCTATGCCTGCCTCTCAATGGGCCAAGGCTACCGTCTCTGCAGTCCTCAAGACGAACTCGCCCAGATGGTTCTGGAAGGGAACTGGCGCCTCGATCGTTTGGTTCTTGAGCACGTTTATACCTCGCGGCTTGATGGTCAGTGTTGTTGTGCTTAAACGCGGGTAGCTCACTGATACCTGCACAGCAAACCATTTCGAGCTCGATGTGGGGACTCAACAAGTTGGCGCAGGAGCTCAAGAAGAAGGCATGAAGGTTGCCCAGAACGCTCGTGGAACGTTCAAACTCGAGAGGTGTAGACTCCCAGCTAATCCTTTCTGTCCGGATGTGCTTTGAATTATAGATAACCCCCCCTGCTGTGGTCCTTTTCTTTGCTCCTAGGACTTCTGGTGTGCATGCGTCTCATTCATCGTCCGGAGTAATTCGCAGCCCATCCAGTCTACTTCTCACGACCCTTCCATCCTTAATGACTGCCATGAGGTACTTCTCCGGGCGGTCAAGAAGCGTAATATCGTGTAGGGGGTTCGCGTCCGGTGCGAGGATGATGAGGTCCGCGATAGCGCCGGGAGCGATGATGCCCAATTGTCCTTCCCGTCGAAGGAGTTTCGCTACGTCGGGATAGTATGAGGTGAAGAGACATTTCCACACGGGGGAGAGATGACACGCACCGGCGTTGGTCGTTGCGTGACGGAGAATCGTCGCTGCGGGGAGAATTGAAGAGCGTACTGTAAACTGTAAAAAAAGGGCAAATGTCAACTTCGAGTGAGAGTGAAGGCCCGGGGAGCGCTGCGAGAAAGTCGAACCTCCTCGGTCTGCAGCGCGTGCATGGATACGAGCAGATCCGTCCCATAGCATACGCATACGCCGGCTTCTTCTGCGATCTGCAGCGCACGAAGACCGTCCTTCATGACCTCTTCGTTCTTGCGCTTGCTCTCTTCAGGCAGGAAATTCTATAATAAGTATTGGCCAAGGTTGGAAGATTGTGTTCAGAACGGAGGGATAGATAACAGATGTGGACGGATAGACTGTACCTCGAAAGGCGGGCGGACCATGATCCCGTAACACGAGAGTGTAGGGGTAAGGAAGATTTCCTCTTTGGCCATCCTGCTCGTTTCTCAGTATTGTAGTATTCAACACGCACTCGGCGGGATGATCATGATGGAAACGGACCGCTGTGCTGTGGCTTCGTCGATGAGATTTCCGTGCTCTATGCCGCGCACGCCGTTGTCGATGGCATGGTTGATAGACTCGACAGTGTATGCATGGGCCGTTGCTATATTGATCGTCCAAAGGGGAATAGCAGATCAGCAATGGACACCCAACGCGAGGGAAGCTGCGCGCGCACTGTGTATGTGTCCCATCTGCTTGCAGGTACGGGTGATCGCCTGGATCTCCTCTGCGAGAAACTGGACTGTCTCGATCGCGTCTGTCGAGCTCGCAACGCCGCCGCCGGCCATAATCTATTGATCCTCCCCGCTCAGGTCAATGCTTTCGAGACTCTGACTAAGGGCGCACCTTGATGAAGTCCGCTCCACCTTTAATCTCCTCCCTAGTCGCCCGTAATACAGCGTTGTAACCGTCGACGACACGCGCAAGGGACTTGATCTCCCCTCCGCAGCATCCAGCAGTCGAGCGCGCTGTCTTGGAGAAGTCTCCGTGCCCGCCGGTTTGCGAGAGTCCTTTGCCGCATTGGAAGAGACGCGGTCCCTCGATGAGACCTTCCTCGATAGCGTTCGCCAGAGCTTTCGAGGCGCCTCCGGTATCCCGGACGGTGGTGAATCCGCGTGAGAGCATTTCTGCGTGATGATGAATTTGAATGGGTCGTGACTTGAGAGGGATACCCATGGGGCGTACCTTTGAGAACATATGTAGTGCGAAGATGGACCAGTTCATCTGGCATGTCGAATAACTCTCCGATCGTCTGAGTCGGGGTCACTCATCTCGAAGAAACCAGATACAGGTCAAGAACGGACCTTGACGCCTGGAACGGCCGTCACGTGTACGTGGCAGTCAATGAGACCACTGAGAGAAAATTTAGCATGATGCATGACATGAGTGAAAGTATTAACGCACGGACAAACGTGTGCGCCTTTGAGGTCAATGGTGTTCTCTACGGTCGTTGTCTGACCTTTGCTGAGGAGCTGCGTGACACGGCCATCCTGCAGAACAACCCCAGTAACGGCCGTGAGGATTTTTCCAGATTCGGGGTCGATGATCTTGCAGTTGGTTAACGCGAGCGGCTTGGCTGCTTTACGAATCCACGGCTTCGGTACAAGTTTGGGCAGTCTAACCGGTACGTTCAAGACTCGCAGGCCCAGTGCAAGCGCCCACTTACATCTCGTCGCGTGTCTTGTCAGGCCCGCCGGGATATGGGCTCGTTGCCGTCATGGTGAGCGGTCAAGAGCCGGGACCGCGGACCGGTTGCTCCCGAAGAGAACGACGCGGTTTCAGTCGGAGTTGTAACGACTTGGATTCTCCTCCTCCCGCGCCACAATTTGAACCCGCGGCCCAGAACCGCAATTGGCTACGATGCCCCGCGCCAGATGTGCGAATCCGGTCTTCGTGGAGTGGCTCGAGGAGTTCAGGGACGAGCACGAGCCTGTACGTGTCGATTTTTGGATTGGTGGCAACGGCGTTCGTGTCGCAAACGCCGTTGATACTGCCTTGAAAACCCGCTGCTTATGCCGTGCCTGATGACCTTGGGAATATTTACAGGACTCGAATCGGTACATGACCTTCAACCGCGCCGCGAAAGCCTTGCGAGCCCATCCTGTCGCGTTCGCCCATCCCAAAGACTGTATCGAAGTCAAGGGGATTGGACCCAAGATTATCAAGCAGCTTACTATGAAACATATGGAAAATAACGACGGTGTCGACGTTGGAGGCGACGGTGCGTGGTTTCTCGCGTTCTGTGACACCGGTGTTGACGCGCTCGAGTAGGTACAGTGATTCTACCTAAGAAGAAGGGCAAAGCTCCAGCAAAGGAACCCAAAGCGTCTGGCTCATCTTCAGGACCGAAGAAACGCGCCTCAAAGCAACAACTACGACAACCATCTTCCGACAGCGAACCTGAGCCCTCTGGTTCACAGAATCCTCGCGCTGGAGACCTTGTCGGTGGTGTGCCCCTGCTGAAACACACTTTCAACGCGAATGGCCTCATGATTGTCAACCGAGCCGTTCCCAACGGCGGGTTTGCCGCACAGGTCGAGCTTGGCCAGGCACGCAAGAAGATGAAGGAGGGGACGGCGGAGGGTATGGTTGCTGCTGCTCGGGCACGTGGTTCTGGTACGCTTCAATTTTGTGGCGCGAAATAGATGTTGATTCGCGTCAACGTAGGACGAGGAATGGATTTCGGACCCAATGCGCATCGTCCAGCTGGTGCTGTACCTGCGCCTGCGCCTGCGCCCGTAGCTCCCGCACCACCACCGCCTGCAGTTCGGCCGCCTCAGCCCGCGGCGCAACCTGACGCAGCGTTCCCATTCTTCTACATCGGTAAGTCCTTGCCCGAACGCAACAATGACGATACTCACTCGTGTAGACGAAAACGATACTCCCACCCGCTCTCAAGACGCAGCAGTCAAAGACTTTATCACCGCAAACGGAGAAACGGCCATGTTCCACAAGATCGTCTTCCCCTCTCACGCGTACGGACACATCCTCGTCGCTTCTGGCTCCGTACGACAGTGCACTGAGCGCGGGAATGGTGAAGTCTGGGCTTGGCTTGCAGATGCTGCGAGTCATGCGCTCGATGTTGCGCCAGGATATACCAAGGCAGCGGCGCCCGCGAGACAAGCGAATGATGGAGCCGCCGCGGGAAGGGGGAACGCAGATAGAAATCTCGCCGCGGAGGCTGCACTACGCCGGCGCTCGTCTATGATGCAGGTGCAGGACCGCGATGTCGAGATGCGTCCTGCTTCGCCTGTGGCGTCCTCGTCCCGCGTACCAGCCGCCGCTCCTCCTCCTGCCCATCGACCTCGTCATCAAGCTGCTCCTCACCATGCACCCGCTGTGCCTCGCCCTGCACCCGTACCAGCTCCCGAGCCAGCAGCTGTTCCGCGTGCGGGTCGCGCACGCCCGCGTTTGACTGAGCAGATGCCCATCCCGCGATTCGATGGTTCGGGCGAGCTTCGCATCGACAGCTCGTGCATCGGGTTAGACGGCATGGACGCTCTCGCCGACAAGTTCGACGAGTTCGTGCCCATCGTACTTGCACCGGGCACATATAAGATTGTGTGCGTCGTCGACCAGCGCGAGGATCGCCGTCCAGATGAGGCGAGAGACAGGTATGTTGTGTTATTTACCCAGTGCAAGATGCTGACCACGCGTTGTGATTGATTGTAGGATGTGTCGAGCTCTCCAAGAGTCCGGTGTGAGGTGTATGAGGAAGAGTCTGCATCTCGGCGACGTGCTGTGGGTCGCGCAAGTGACCGGTCAGCATAAACGCCACGACGAATACGACGAGGTCGCGCTGGACTTTATCATCGAGCGGAAGAGGTTGGACGATCTCATAAGCAGTATCAAGGAGCCGCGCTACCACGACCAGAAGGTCCGTCCGTTCCTCCTCCTCTATGCCCGGCGTGTTCATCCTCTGACTCTATGTATGACCGTAGTTCCGTCTGCACGCGAGCGCGATCTCGCACGTGTACTACCTCGTTGAGGGACATAACAACGCGCGTTACACGGAAGAGTACGGGCAACAGATCGCCACGGTGGTCAGCAGCACGCAGGTCGTCGACGGGTTCATGGTCAAGGAGACGGACAGCTGGAAGGATACGGTCAGGTATCTCGCACACCTGCACGGCGCCATCGAGGAGTACTACTCCGTACGTGAACCGAATTTATGTTTGTCAGGTAACATCGCGCTGACCCGTCGCGCGTGTATAGGGCCAGTCGATCAGTGTCATCCCCTCCCCGCACGTCCGCCCGTACTCGTATGTTGCACTGCAGAAGCATCTCCGCGAGATTCGGTACAAGGACATACCGATGCACACTTCCTACCAGGCGTTCCAGAAGAACAACAGCAAGAGCGGACATATCACTGTCAGCGAGGCGTGGGCGCGGATGTTGCTGGTTCGTCCATTCTCCCGCTCGTCATCTCTGCGCTGACAGGACTGGTATCGGTAGGGCGTCAACGGTCTCAGTGCCGCGAAGGTCGCAGCCATTCGCGCAGAGTACCCAGGTCCCAAGCAGTTACGCGCGGCGTTTAAGAACGCAGAGGCTGTCGAGGCAGCGCAAACGCACGATGCTATGGAAGTCGGCGCGCCGAAGAGGGGAAGAGGGAAACCGAAGATTTCGAAAGCCAGTGCGTGGAATTTGCCCTCCTCGTCTCGAATATGGACTGAACGTTGACTTTGCAGGTGACATGCTCACGCAACTGGATGGGAAGGGAAGAGAAACGATCGGTCCGACGCTCAGCAAGCGGATACACCGCCTCATGCGTGCGAGTGCGTACGACGCTGATGATGTGGACGGAGAGGATAGCGACGACGACTGAGAGGGGTCCAGATTCGGAGCCCGATTTGGAGGAGGGCGACGACGGGCAGGGTGTTGGCGGTGCCCGTCTGTGCCGTTCTTAATTTGCTTGCTTGCACATATCATTTCCTCAGTATTCCCTGCCTTGCTGAACGTTACTGCGCACGCGCGATTCATTGCATGAATCGTTTCACAACGTTTGATCCATCTGTCTTTGCGAGTTGCGTCGCAGTCAAGTTTTTCGCTGATGATCTCTGTACTGCGGTCGAAGGGATCTGCAATGATCACATTCAAGACTCTAAAGGTGGTGGCAGATCGCTGCGGAGGAGGTTCGACGCCACTTCGAGTCGTCCTGATCATGTGGGACAGCTCACCGACCTCAGTACAGCGATGCATCAATGTGTCTCATTTGCAGGTACTCCTCGCTTCCCCAGCCACCGGTTGATGCGCGTGTCAATGCGAAGCATTTCACTGCTTACACTGACTGCAGCGATCGCTAGAAATGTACTTCCGATCTCATTAGGCGCTCACCGCGTTACGTCGCTGCAAGTCAGAGAGGTCCACGGCTTTACAGCTGCGTCAGTACTACTAGTACTAGTGCAGCGTCCTGTAAAGCATACGATTCACGGCTCAGCGTCGCTGTAATGAGATAAGAGAGTGGAAAGTAGCTCGCTTCCGCGGTGTGGCGGCGTTGTTCGCGCGAGGTCGGCTGAATCCGCTTCTTAAACGCGTTCCACTACCTTTTCTGACCTCTTCTCTAAGGCGCGGTGCTAAAGCTTATGCAATCCTCCTGAAACTCGTCCGTGTCACGCTGGCTCTGTCGCATTACGCACGTCTGTTGCACCGTGCGACGTATCCGTACTCGTCATGAGCGCCGGCGACACCCTCCTCGTCGTCCATAATCCATATGGATACAACCCCCAAGCTAAAGACCTTGGTATGAGGTCTGTCTGCTCCTGGCTGGATTGGTGTTTGCGACCACCCGGCGGACGTCACTATGCTATCGACTGTGTGCACTTCAAGAAGAAGTCAGTAAGTAGTTCCCCCACCGAACCCTCGCAACAATGACAGTTAATCCGCGTTGACCAGTACGATGGACGAATCATTGCGGTCCTTTCGTCTGAGTATGATTGGGCTACAGAACACGGCTGCATCCTGCGCTGCCTCGGAGCGCACTTGTGGAAGTCTTTTCTGAAGCCCCACGTTTACAAGCCAGATAGGATGGACGGGTACAAGTCTCTCATATTTGAGTTCAACAAAGCAGCCTTTACTGGGAGGCGAGATCATGTGCAGCACTTCGGTAGGGACCTCACTTGCCGGCGTCCTTGTGAACAGAAGCGAGCTGCTAACATCTTATGCTGTCCAGGGTACACTGGAGAGTTTTCGGCGCCTCTCCCAATGAACTCCACGTCCAGGGATGACCCAAGCGTCTCCATAGTACCTGCGGCGCTATATCCAGCAGCTGTCGAATGTGCAATTCCTCGAATGACTGAACGCCTCGAGCTTCAAGTCCCCGAGAAGGCTTCCACTGTGTCTAGTAAGTGTCCGCTATTGCTCGTGCTTCGTGACTCAGCAGCTTACTACCAATTGCCTCAACTCTCTCCGACTCACATAGCGTCGTTAACGTCTGCTCCACAAGACAAGGCTCAGCCTCCAGACGCTGCCCGGGTCAAGCAAGATCCGTATGAAGAAGGTTCAAGTTCACAACAACGCTGGTCATGCATGAACTTGCTAACAATATTTCATGGTCCACAGAGGCGCAACAGCAAGACGCGCTGCGCATTGGCGACATGAAAGTCAAGGACGAACCTGCGGACGACAAATCCTTCTTCGCGAGAGTCAAACAAGAGCTGTCGGAGGAGAAGAAGTTCGCCGTGAAGAACGATCCTGGATTCCACGTCAAGCGGGAGGTTCGCTTCGCCGACTATGTCAAGCCGAAGATCAAGCCTGAGCAAGGGTCGCGGGTTCAACGCGAGCAAGACGACGTCAAACCCCGCATCAAAGCCGAACCCGGCGTCAAGCAGGAGTTTTCTGCCCACGGTACGTCGATGCGTATTGCAGCATCCGATGATGTTCACGAAATGAAATGCGCCCTTCATCCTAGTCAAACATCAAGATCGTCGAGACGAGCGCAGACGATATAAGCGCGAGGACGTGTCTGACGATCGCAGAGAACGCGATCCGCGAATGGCTAAACGCCAGAGGCTCGAACGTAGGTAATGGCAATGTAACGTACATGTGCTTGTGCGTAGTTCTTGGTCAGGACACTGCCGTGTCATGTACAGAATATATGGTGAAGCAACGACTGGGAGGTGAACTCAGATGGGTTCTGGGCTCGGAGGTCACGGTGGGATCCACCCCCCGATATTCCGTGCATGCTGCGTTGGGGACTCCCACATCGATCCAATGTCAGGGATGAGCGAGCACCATGTACCGAGCCAGTCGATCAGTGTTATGCTCTCCGCGCACGTCCGCCCGTACTCGTATGTTGCGCTGTAGAAGCGTCTCCGCGAGATTAGGTACAAGGATCGACCGAATTATGCCGCCTTTAGAGCATTCCAGAAGAACAGCAGCAAGAGCGGACATATCGCCGTCAGCGAGGCGTCGGCCCGGGCGCGAATGTTGCTTGTTCGTCCATCCTCCTCCTTCTCCTACGCTGACAGACTGATACTAATAGGGCGTAAGCGCCCTCAATGCCATCAAGGCTGGAGCCATTAGCGCAGAGTAGCCAGGTCCCAAGCAGTTAGGGGGAGTTTACTAAGAATGCGGAGGCCGTCGAGGGTGCTCAGACACGAGATGCTATGGAAGTTGGCGCGCCGAAGAGGGGAAGTGGAAAATAAAAACCAGTGCGTTGATCCTGCCTCGTTGGAGCTTTCGGACTGAAAGTCGGCTCGTCTGCACTTTGCAGGTCAACTGGGTGGGAAGGGACAAGAAAAAGATCGATCAACACTCAGCAAGCGGATACACCGCCTCATGCGTGCTGATGCGCACGGTGTGAAGGGAGATGACTTAGGGAGGATAAGTCGACTCTGACGGGGAGGGTGTTGGCGGTGCCTGCTCGTTTTCCTTGGCTTACTTGACCTTGCATCATTCCTAATGCGTGCTTGCTTGCTATCCCGTCAACAACTGCGGAGACATCGTGCTGCGTCAGGTCGCGTAAGCGTTCCTTGCACAGCGCAATCTTCTACAGTCATTTTCTATCGAGTTCGTATGACGGCTATCTCCGTCGGCGTCCAGTGCTGCGATCGCTGCGATCCAGAAGATCGACAATCTCTCCTTCATTCTGCAACGCAAAGCTGAGCTGAATGAGATCGTTGATATGCGCAAGAGCTCCAGGCTCGTCAAAGCGGGAACTGAGGGACTACACCTTTGCACGGCGTACTTGTAGGCCCCTTCAATCGCCACGACAGCGTAGGCCTCGTGGCACAGTACGGCACGAGAAGGCATCCCGATAAGACCTAACCCGAACCCTCAAGGCAACTTCTCTGTCTCTCAGTTAGCTTTGAGTTCACAGACTGAGATCGCTGTCTCGGCGGGGGAAGGAGCCTCAGAAGGTGACTGAGTCTCCGTTCTATCGTAAGTTCTTCGCCTCCCGAGCCTCTCATAGACTGTACACATACCTACTGCCGCAAATCAGTCGGTTTAATGTATGGGAATAAAGCAACGGCAGTCTAGGCACGCTGGAGCTCCGTGACTATCATAGCTTTCTGCAATGCTCTCGCCTCGCTGCTATTCAGGGGTTCAAGAGAGACTTCTTGGCTTGCCGTAGAGTTCATACATCTCGCTCATTCTACCTTCTACGACACCCGCTGCGTCACGCGTAACGGCCCGGTCAGTGTTGAATTCATAACAAGTGAGGGTTTGCTTTCGATACCAACGCTTTTCCGAACCGCACTCGTACCGGCTTCAAAGAGCTTCTACGCGCACTCTTAGAGAGAGACAGGTCACTGCTTCCTTCCAGTTGACTGCGGTAGCAGTCAAGTCCACGGGCATGCTGGCGCCGCAACGGGCTCACGTCGGGCCAGGATTGGCGGTCCACAGCGGCTGGAGCCCGCCTGGTGGCGCGGATTATACATTCAGGGCTCTACCCGCAACCTCCGTCCACATAGACACGATCTACAACACGGAGTCGACACTTCGCGTGCTTTCTCGCACGTTTTCCTGCCGGCCGACGCGTCAATCTTTCTTACATTCCGCACCTCATTCTCCCGTCCTAAACAGCGGCAGAACTTCTATTCGAAGTACTGGAAGTGGCAGCATGCATTACAGCGAATGGGGAGGAGAAGACATGACATTTTCCGCTACGCAGATGCATGTACGTATCCCGGCATGGATTCAACGTGGACACCCCTGCAATTCCGGACACTTCTTGGGACGGTCCGTTCGCAATTCTGGAAAAGGCATTACGCTGGCGCTCAAACAAACCCACGAAAGGACCTGAGATCGATCACACAGTCCCGTTGAGGCATACTACTCCCAGGCGCCGCGGTCACAGCCCTACTCTGCGGCAGATCTGTTTGCATACCGCACCATTCAGGGCATTGCAAGGGGGAGGAGGAAACTTCACGCGCCACGGAGGAGGTCTCTCATTGAGTCGCATTGTTCTATGACACGCGAAATACACGTGAGGCGCGTCGTCACGAACCTTGTTGGCCTCCGGGCATGCATTGTCAAAGTGACGCCTGACAACGTCACCTCTCACGGGAGGGTTCCTGTCAGGACTTTTCGTCCGCCCGCGACATCTACTTCCGGCAATTTGCGTTGCCAGCCAAGGGACCTTCGCTTCAGAAAAACCGACGCATTGGGAGCAGTAGACAGCCTCGGAGCGGCGGAGAAGTGTATAACAAAAGACACGTGCCAGCCAGCGCGTGCCGGGGATGCGGCGAGCGGTAGGCCGCAAGGGGTGAGGTATCCTTGATTATAAGTCGCATATTACATACCCAACAAACGTCCATGAGCAACCGGATAAATACAGCGTAATAGATCGGGGTCCAAGATACGCGGGTCCGCAGCGCGAAAGCCAAGATGATAGCGACGCTGAGCTCTAGATAGATTCGACCACGAAGAAGTACAGTCTAGTAACCGCCGTTACTGCCAGGATAGCGCCCATGTGGACCACCAGATCCTGGAGGTTGTTGTTGGCGCAGCTGGTCATAGGACGGCTGCCGTTGTGAGCGCGGGTTAAACCCTTGCTGCGGCGTTCCTCCACGGGGCTGTGGGGATCGTCCGCCGCCAGGTAATTCTACTGGGGACGCATACGACAACATAGACGCGTCTCGGCCATGTGCTGACGCTGGGCTGTTGTTGAAGTAATCGCCGGGCGCGGGGCGCGCGTCGTATGATACTTGCGGCGCGTTATACGTCGGGGCGCGTTGGTGTTGCCCAGGATGGGGTTGTTGTAACAAGGGCACAGATTGTTGGCGGGGCGGCGAGAAGATCTGGCCAGGCTGCACGCCTTGTTGCTGAGCCTGAGGCGGGGAGAAGATTTGTCCAGGCTGGACGCTCTGCTGCGCGTTGAAGATCTGTCCGGGTTGGACGCTCCCACCAGGCGTTAAAGACCGCTGCGACGGCTGCTGGCCATGCCCTTGCGGCGTCATTGGTCGTTGCTGTATCGGCGTGTTCGTGCGGTCGTACGGCATAGGCGGGTATTGGTGAAGTGAGTGCGTCGAGACAGAAGCACCATACTGGCTATTGGCATAAGGCACGCCAAGTTCTCCACCAGGCGTTCCCGCCTCGGAATAGCCGCCAGGCGTGACACCGCCGCCGCCTTGAAGTAGCGGCCACGCATCCGATCGCGAGTCCATACGCGCCAGCTCGATGTTTTCCAGATGACCCTTGCCCGACAGAGACGGCGAAACGCCATGGTGAAGGTACCCTTGTATGCGATTGACAGGGATGTGCATCTTGTTCTGCGCGAACTGTGCGGCGTTGTTCAGAAGGTGCGTCGACGACCGACGGTCCCACTCCATCTCGCCACGATCACGGCCGTACAGCGCGGGGTCGTACTCGAGGTCATGCTGCTCAATACCAGCGATCTTGATACCGCCCGGCAGGACCTGCGCCTCCATATGCTTGCCGTCGTACTCGTCGAGGTTCGCGCTGGACTGGCCGATGTTGCCAGAGTACACTTGTGGGAGCAAGTGCACCATCTTCGCGTGCACCATCGGCGTGAAGAGATCGGCGTATAGCGCAGGGTGTCCAAAACGCTTCTCGAGGCGATGGCCATGGTTGTCTGCATTCGCGGAGTGAACTTGGCTCTTCCTGATGGCTTCCTCCGACGGGATGTAGTAGCGGAACTGGTTATCGAAAGTCGCCGTGAGATACTTCTTGAATCCGGCAACGGCAAGCATCGGTGGAATGGTCGCCACCCAGGTCCAGCTCGTGAAGCCGATACGCAGGCCGATCGCTGAAGAATATCAGTGGACGTGAAGCAGTGGCAAACGGACACGGACTCAGCGTCATGAGCAGGTGCATGAACAGGAGGGAGAACAAAAGCCGGTTGATGACAACATTCCACAAGCGCTGTGAGAAAGACGAGGGTCAGCCTCAGTCCAGAGTATGGCAGAGAACAGAAGCACGTACACCGCCAGACTCGATCTTGGTGACGAAGATGTACATGAGCTGCAGCAGACGGATAAGTCAGCCATGTTCACCGACACGAACAGTCTCTCATACCTGATACTTGTAGACAGCGCTGCTGACCCAGAACACAACCGCCGCCGCAACAGCGACAAGTGGCGCCAAGGGCGCGAAGGTAAACCCGACGGTACCCATGAAGAGCTAAGCACGTGTACGGAAAACCTATCATCAGCGACGCACATCCTACAAGTACGAAAAAGAAACTTACCAAGTTGCAGTAGTAAATCGCATACTCGAAGTCCGGAGGCTTGGTCCACTCGCGAATATCACGCGGCGTGCGACCAAATACGTGCGTCTTGATCGAAGTCCACACGAGCTTGAGCACTTGCGCGAGATCGAAGACGGCGAGGAAGCCTGGAGTTGCATCAGTCACTGATAAACATCGTCGTACGCAAGAGCCTTCACGGACCTCTGAGCGGGAAGAACGTCAACCAGTAGTTGCTCTGCTGGATGTACGTCCTATGGATGCTATCGGGCAGTTCTGCGACAGACTTCAGCGTACCGCAGGACAGGCGGCACGCTCAACTCACTGTTCAAGTTCTTCAAAATATCTCCCACACTAAGATGTTTCCCCACAGCTTTAACGATCTCCGTCACGCTCGTAAAAATGACGCCAATAAGCGAGAAGATGACGAGTTGCGATAGTACGAGGAACGCGAAATAGCGCGCGACGACGGCGCGGTCCAGCCTCGTCCGCGTCGTCGCGCCTTGGTACTTGGACAGCTTGCGCATGATGATGGGGAGGAAGTACCCGAAGATGGCGCTGATGGTCGGCGGGAGCACCGCTGAGGCCAGGTTGTATGTGAACGGCGAGGCTTGGCCCCAGTCGTTCAGGAGCGGGACGTACGCCGCCAGCGCTGCCCTTCAGTGACAGACAGTCAGTACCCTTACCCCTTACGAATTGAGTTGAAGAAAATTGGATGCACTTACAAGTTGGCGAAGAAAGAAATGATGAGCAAGGGCACGGTGTTAAGTGACGCGACGAGGCTGAGCCATAGGAACCCTACGGTCCGCTTCGACGCGCGCTCGGCGGGGCTCATGTTGAGGTTCCCCCAGATGATATCCTTCGGGTTCGGCGCGAGCGTGACAGTCGTCCCCTTGGGATGCTTGCTCGCCATCAAGCGCGCGACGATATGCGCGTACGGGACAGACGCGAGCGAAGCGAACCCGTAGCTCTCCGCCTGCCGCAGGTCGATATCGTTCCGCCACTGCTCGACGGCCGCCTCGGTCTTCTTCAGCTTCGCGGTGTAGAAGTCGATTGCGTCCTATATTAAACATGGTTAGGGAGAGGAAGATGAGGGAGACGGAGACGAGTACCTTCTTCTCTCCGCCACAGCCGCATGCGCCGCCTTTCGAGATGGTAGGACGCTTCTTGCCGATCCTGCCGCCCTTGAGGTACCGCACGAGATACGTCTCGAGCTCGCGCACGGCGTCGTTGTGGTATTCGACGAGCTCGGGCAGCTTGCCGACTTTGCGCCCGATGTGCACGGCCGTGGTAGGGTACGGCATCTGCAGGGAGAGTAACAGAGACTGGAGGCCTGTCCCGAAGGTCAGGGAGTGTTCGCGATGAGCGCTTTTTCGTTCTGAGATGCTCACCTTCATCTGTTTGCATCTTCCGCGGGACGTCCATGATCATCAAGGTGCGCGCATAGAAGCTGAGTGAGGGTGGCAGTTAGGAGATGAGTACCAGCAAAGTCCAGGAAACAGCGCACCTCTTCTGGTACTCGTCGCTCTCGAACCACTGGTTCCGCAACCGAACCATAGCCTTCCAATGCCACCAAACAAATCCGAATACCATCCCCGCTGCACCGCACACAAAGTCAGCATCAGCATGAATTACGCCAGGGGGTCAAGCCAAAGCGTACGCACTGACGACATATGTGGCCGCGACATGGATGTACAGCAAATTGCCGCCGACGTCGCGGATGGTGAGGATGCTGAGGACGTCGCGCTGCTTGGCGGGTATGTGTTGGAGTGAGTAGGTGATGTTGACGGGGAGGACCATGGCGCAGAGGAGGATAGAGATGCTGAGGAAGAGCCAGCGCATTAAGCGCAGGAAACGGAGGAAAGTGGTTGCATCGAGGCCTGCGTTGCGGCAAGAACATAGGTGTTGTGCGACATTAGTCGACGTAGGCGCGTGTTGCGGTGTTGAGGTAGACGCGAGCGACGATGACCGGGAAGGTCCAATCACGCACAGCAAGGTCCAAGCATGTCGGGAGCGAGACAGTCAGGACATTGGGCGCGTCGACATTCGAACGTGAGTGCAAAGGACGCCGAGGAAATGCAAAGACAGTGGAAGGCAAAGGTCAGCGACTTGGCGAGCTTGACGCTGTGGCGTGGGGTGAAAGCAGACGCACCAATCTTGTCTAGCAATTCTGGCTCTTTGGTATGTATGAGCGGTGACAACCAGTCGAAGAATCCGTCGGATATCTGGAATATACGATGAGCGAAGTGCGGTGGGAGGGCGGGGACGATGTGCGCACCTTGGGCGGCTTCTTCTCGCCGACATGATACTTGACCTGCGTGGCGCTGTGAGCAATCCGGAGAGAGACGGGAATTGCACACGCACCTTTGGCTCGTAGATGACCTTTCATAGAGCGCGAATTGAGCACGAGGGGTGATGTATACACAGAGACTATACCTTATTCTGCAAGACAGTTGAGCGGAAGCAGCGCAGGCCACGTTTTGGACTCACTCGAGGTCTGAGAATGTTGAAACCGATAATGGTAACGAACGCGACAGCCGTCCATAGCAGGCAGTTGGTGCCCACAGCTAGCGGCGCAACCTGTTCCCCTGTGTGAGAGCGTGCAGGGGTGCGAAAGTAAAGTATTCACTTTGTTGAGTTTGTCGACAGAGTCTGTAATGACATCGCTGATGACGCCTGACATTTGTAGTCGTCGTTACTTTGTAGTGAAAGAGCGTGAAGTCGGGCGTGAACGTCGTCGAGAGATAGTTGCTGGATGCGGTGTGCGGAGGGTGCAGTTCCTTGCGGCCGGCGCCGGCTGCTGCGGCACTGACAAAAACCGCAACCTCTCCCACGCCCACAACAACGACAGTAAGCGCCGGCCACAGACAATAGTATAATGGCCCCGTCGTCGTCGTCACCGTACCCATTGTGCCTGCTCGCCGTCGCTGTCACGGTTTCGCACGCCACCGGCAGCGTGCCCGCCCCACCGCCAACAACCGTGCCTCTTGCTTCCCGCCGTGCAGATGCTCCACTTTTCTTGCACTCCCTTTTTTCCAATCTCATGCAAGGCACGCAACAACGGAAGCCCGTCTCTCTTCAGCTGCTACAAACACTTGCATCGATCTCGGCGTACGCGTCCATGACGACCTGCTCAGCACAAACGCGACAGGTCATAGCACCAGACATGCTCCTCGGCTTCTCGCCTTCTCTCTGGCAACGCGTATTGTTCT
>KV425925.1:84975-106345 GCA_001632375.1 Exidia glandulosa HHB12029
CGTAGACCGGATAAATCGGGGAGGCGCTCCCGGGATTGTCGGTGCGGTGAGCAGAAGCAGTGCGGATGCTATGTCGGCCGCTGCGCGCACTTCAAACTGCGTAGGCTACTGGTACCCGACGTCGGGCGAGTACCTGATTGGCAGGGCGGTACTGCGAAGGGGAACCTGCTTGGTCGCCGCGTACGTTTCGGCACGTGTTGACGTCGTTCGCGTATCTTCGATATTCAGCCACTAGTAGGCCTCTCACCGCAGACGCCGTAAAGGCATGTGAAATACTACAGGAATTTGTTGCTTGGATATCAGCGTCCCGTAAGTCGCTGCTGCATGATTCTACGTTTTCTGAACGGACAGTGTTCGCCGTTAATGGTCTCCAGACAGACCGCTGTAGAGCGCACTTCCGCCGGGCTGAGTATTGTTTTATCAGGAGGAGACGGAATCCACACGTGTAGTTCCTTGAGTGTATCTAATGCTGGGTCTCACCTTAGGGCTGAGCAGTCCCTTAACCTTTTGAAAGAGGTGTTGCACTGGAGAATTCAACGGAAGACTCGACACTAGGAGGGAACCAAAGTCTTAAGGCCGGCAATAAACACGTCTAGGCAGACTTAAAAAAGTTGACCCAGCGGAGATGTGAGGTATACCTTCATGTGGTTTAAGATTGAATCCAGGACGATATCATGTTCGACACGGAAGCTGCTCCGTGCGCAACGCCTGAGCCAATGCACACGATTCCGGACAAGCACCCTGACATTACAACTGTTCTAAGACTGGTAATACTAGTAAACAGCCTAGAGAGAGCGTTACACAATGCCTACGCTCTAAGGTTCGATCTGAGGTTCGTATCACGACGTCATCGAGAGGTTATACACGCGAATTGCGTGCGACTACGTGTCGCGAGCTTAAACCACGCTGATTGAGTCGATTGAGGTGTTGTTTCTCGTTGTCGCGTGCGCTTTGCTGGATTGGCCAGGACCCTCGGAGCGGGAAGAAGTCGAAGATCGACAGGCTGTGCACGACGGCGTCTTCCGCACTTCTGCGACGCGACGTGGGATGCTGGTACGGTTCACACTCTCTGCTGGCAAGCGTCTGGCGCACGTTCGACAACTAGATGCGCGCGGCCTACACCAAACGTGGCGAGCTCTGCAGGACAAGCACGAGCACCCTGACACGCGGCAGCCGGCAACCAAAACTCGCGCAGAGCACTTGCAGGTCGACCTGCCGCTAAACGCTCCTGGTCCTGGCGGCGCAGACCCATCGCCGTCGCAAGGCGCGGGCGGCTCGTTGCCCAGCCCCTTCCAATTTCCTCCAGGCGCGCCGTGGGACGCTGCTTTGACCACGCTTGTTGGCCTTGGAATCGGTACGCGCTCGTGCACCAAGCAAGCAGACCGGGAATCTTGACTGCGCATCCCATCTAGTCTTCGTCGGGGGCGTAGGCTATATCGCTTGGTATAAGCGTCACGTGTTGAACAAAGTGCGCCCGTTACCCCAGATGTGTACCCCGCAATCTTTGACATAGCCGGCCTTCTGCAGATAGAAGTCGCCTTCCAGGCTGGGTACGACCCCGCTCTCGAGCTGGCCACGTTCAGGAACAAGGACATCCCAGACGAAGTGGAGCATCTCAGGCGTCGGGAGCAGGACCTCATAGATAAGATCATCGCTGGCAAGACACACGGTCATTACTATGTCCTCCTCGGGCCGAAGGTACGCCTCCTTCTGGCGGGACTACTGATTGCTTGTAGCGCGGACTGAGATCTGGATTGCTAGGGAACCGGAAAGGGCACCATGATACTCGATGCCATGCGCCAAATCAAGGCAGAAGGTAACGTCGATCAGTGTCATTGCGCGGGAGCATGCCTCTGAAGGACACAAACCACACAGGAGTGGCCATTTTGGACTGTCACCCGGATCTCGAGGTGTTTCGACAGCGGATTGGCAAAGCAATCAATTTCGAGTACTACGAGGACTCGCAGACGGGTCTCTTTCAACGCCGGGACCCGCGAGAAGGTGGTCCAGCGCTTGATATCGAACGAGGTACGTTGTCACAGTGTTTCGGCTGTAAGCTGGCCTTGACGGACCCGCGCTATAGCCCTCAACAAGCTCGAGAAGGTTGCCCTCCGTTACGCCAGGCGGACCGAACGACCATTGGTTCTCATCTTCAACAACATTCATTTGATAGGCAACTCTGATGACGGCCGCAACATGCTGTTACAACTGCAACAGAAAGCTGAGACATGGGCCGAATCCGGTGTGTATGCGTTTTACGCTTCCGTGACTGCAGCACTCAATCGCCTCCGCCTCCGCGGCTGGACAGGTGTTTGCACTGTAGTGTTCGCGTCGTACGTCCAGTCTACTGTAACTTCTAGCGACAATCTCCACTACTGACATGCGGGACAGAGACGACTTCTGGCCCTGGTTCGCCCTCCGTAAAACGGGTAACCGCATGCAGGTCCGGACAAAGCTCGACACATTGCGTTTCGAAGCTGAAACGTCGTGTGTTTATGGTTGCAGATCATATCAGTGCAGGACCTCAACATGTCCGAGGCGCATTCCGCGCTACTGAGATTGCGGCGGTCGAAGGTCAAGGCGGACGAGGTGATGGAGCACGACCCTTCGACGTACCACAAGATCCTGCAATACACGGGTGGACGCCTCGCGCTCCTCAACAAGGTCGCGCGCGCACACGACATGCACGTCGCGGCAGAAGAACTCCTCACTATAGAAAAAGCATGGCTCGAGTCCCGTATCGGCCTGATCCCGGATTGCGACGACGACGTGCGTTTATCAACCCCCTGACCGAACCGCATGTTCTCAACGCGTGCAGGTCATGGATGAGGTACGCCACATTACAGATCGTCGTTTATCTACTACCAGTGTCGGCTTACAACGCTGCGCGTTTTTAGCAAAAATGGTCCAGTTGCTCGTGGCTGTTGCTCCGCGAGTTTGTCCGGAGGAGAAAGGCGCAGGAGGAAGAGTTCTATCGAGCCCTGAAGGCAGGCGAAGTCGGTGAAGAGGACTATCATCGACTCGAGATGCCCAAGATCCCATTCGTACGTTTTTCGTATTCAAGCGGGTCGGTGCTTATGCTAACGTACACACTGTGCAGATTGAAGCCAGGCAGATAATGACTCGCGCAGACTTCATTGAAGGTGCGTTGCAATATTCATCACGCTCCGTCGAAACTCTCATCGACTGCTGGACATCCGTGCAGAACTCGATACCCTTAACATTATTGCTATTGATGTGCGTCCTGACACCTCCACGGCGTCCCTCAAGACTGACAGAGTTTAAACAGATTCACCACAACATCACCCCAGAGTCAATGCTAATCCTACACGCGGCGCGGTCAGTCGTCGAAGTCGACGGGTTCGACGACATGCTCGACAACGTGCGGGACCGGATCGACGAAATCGAGGGCCTCCACCGCCAACGGGAGCTCATCGTGCGTCTACTCACTGTGTCGTTTGGCGTTTGCGCCGACTAACAACCGCCGGGCGCTTGCTTTGCCTTCCTCTCCCGTCGTTCCGCTGCACAGCTCAAGAAGAAGGGCTCATCCGGCTCCACCTGGTATGGATGGCCGTTCCTCTCCTGAGCCGAGGCTTGCGGTCGGTGTGACTCTGGTCACTATTGCGCTGCGCTCTCGACTTTACAAGGCGATACGATGTAGGAGCGGGGTGCAGACGCTGCTCCATCATGATGATGAGCAGCGCCCGAAACAGGATGAAGTTGTATTCGTACCCGCTCGAGACTCGAGGGCGCAAAGGCCCCGTCATCGTCTGTCTGTTGTTGTTTGTCGGTCGTGGGGCTGGCTACCTACATATCTATCTACCGTATACATTTGGGCTTCGAGAACGAGACACGAGATTTGGGACAGGGAGAAATGTGTAGCAAACCGAGAAGTGAGAAATTCATGCATGCAAGTCAGTCAGTCGTTCCTCCTCACGTAGCTGCAGCGACGACGGGCTTCTCCTCCTCCTTGACTTCTACCGTAGGCGTCGCCTTCGGCACGAACTCCTTCGCCTTCGGGTCCGGCTTGAAGCTCATGCTCTTATGCGGGCTCGACGCGGCATTATGGAACGAGGGCGTCGGGACGGAGACAATCGGCGTATTGGTCGCAAGGCCGCGGTGGAACGTCCCAGGAAGAACACGGTCTGGCGGGTGCTGGAATGTACAGTCCGCGCGGGTGCACGCGCTCCCAAAGCGGCACGCTTTCGTCTGCGTCGGCGTCGGCGCGGGGTGCTGGAACGTACATCCCGCGCGCGTGCATGCGGCGCCGAACTTGCACGGGACGCGCGAGGCAGACGGAGCGGGCTTCGGCGCTTGAGTCGGTTTTGGGACGAATGCTG
This sequence comes from Exidia glandulosa HHB12029, assembly GCA_001632375.1. Lineage (NCBI taxonomy): Eukaryota > Fungi > Basidiomycota > Agaricomycetes > Auriculariales > Exidiaceae > Exidia > Exidia glandulosa. Next base: position 89,316 of record KV425925.1, read on the forward strand.
CTCGGACAGGATCAATATCGGCATGCAGCAAAACACAAGAACGTACCAGTTGATGGGTTGGCAACCGCGGGGCTGGTGTGCGATTTGATACAGTCCTTGTCCTTGCAGTCCTTGCCTTTCTCGCATGCTTCCGCGCTCAGAACGACTCCAGACTCGGCAGTGGCGACTGGCGACGGGTGCGACCATCTGCACCCTGGATTCGTGCACTTTACGCCGAACTTGCAGATAGTTGGTGACTGTGGACGTTCTGGAGGTGTGAAAGCTGGGGCTGGGGCTGCGGCAACTGGCTGAGGTGCAGCAACCGGTGTCGGTGCTGGTGATGAAGACTCGGCAGACGACTGCTCGTGGCTCAGTCCGCCGTTGAAACCTCCACGCCCACGACCGCGTCCACGTCCTACCGGAGCCGCTCCACGTCCACGCTGGGGAGAGCCGCCAGGAGGAAATGCACCTTGTTGTTGCTGGAAGCCGGGGCCAGGAGGCTGCTGGCCTGGTTGCAAGAACTGGCCACCAGGGCCGACGAGACCCATGTTCATCGCGACGTGGGTCATGAGCGCCATCTGAGCCGCCATCATCTCCTGCATAGCGATCGGGTTCATTGGGTTCGCCATGGGGTTCATCATGCCCGGGCCGCCCATCATGCCAGGAGGGGGGCCGCCTTGTGCGGTCAAAGCGTTGATACGCGCTTGGACTTGGTCGTGCGCTTGGGGAGGAGGAGCAGGACCCAAGCGGTCCGCGAGGCTGCGCGGTCTGTCGTCGCGCAGGGCTCTTGGACCGGTGGGCAAGTCGGTGCGGCGGGCTTTGTTGGGGGGTCCACGCTCGCCCGACGGCGATGGCGAGCGCATGGAGGCCGTCCGCTTCTGACCCGCGGCGGGGAGCCCGTTCATGGCGTGCTGGAACAAAGCACCTTGACGAGGCGGGCCGCGCGAACGCGAGTCGTCATAGTGGGCCTGTATGACTTGGGGCGCCTCGGGCTCTTCAGGCTCTGCCTCGCGCGCTGGGGAAGACGGCTCGGCTGCTGGAGCAGAGTCTCCCGAGGCCTTTGCGAATTCGTCGAAGAGCCAAGTGGTGAATGCGGAGTCTGTGAAGCACGCGTCAGGAAATGTGGCTCGCGCGAGACACGCGTCGCGCGCAGACGCACCGTATTCAGCACCAATCACTGCAACGGCGTCAGCAACCAAGAAAGACAGTTTAAATAGACTTACAATCTGTGAGTTCGGCCGTGATTTGCTCTGTCAAGTCGCGTGAGCGGTGGACCATCGTGCGCGGCGACTAGGACGACGTACCTGGTGTCTTGGAGTTGATAAGCATGATCGTGATGTACTCGGCCATTACTGGGTCAGATTCTGCGCTCAAAGTCAGTAAACCGCATCGCTATAGCAGACGTGGATGGCGCACCGTTCTCGATGTATCCCAGGCGCGCGAGCTCCTTCTGTATCGAGGTCTATTCCACCGCGTCAGTCGGAAAGCCCATCTCTGAACAATTTCCAGCGCACCTGCAGCACGCGGCTGGCGTCGTCGCCCATATTGAGGCTCGGCATCGTCGTTCTCGTCGCGGAATGAGCGGAACGGTCGTGTTTGGCCTTGTTGTCCCACGTCCTGACTCTTTCTCCTCCGACCTCCACTTTCTCGAACGCCGTTTATGACTCGGCTCTGAAGTCCAGTTCGAGCATCTGGACTTGGACGCTCGTCAGGAGATGCTCTCTGGTGCGGACAGCTTGTGGCACTATGATCCTCGCGCGTGCCTCCGGTTCTTGTTCAGACACGGCCTGCCTAGTTCCCTTCAATTTTGGCCTCGTCCGAACACCTCTATTCATATTCGATGCTCTCCTTTGGCCAGATGCGATCCTGACGACGACCTTGGGAGCATGGACTTGATACGGCGCCCTAGCGCTCATGTAGGATCGCTTTCAGCACAGGAGGGGATAGTGTCGGCCTCTCCCTGCGACGGTATCCCCTTGATACCTCGCAGGATATTGGATAGGGATCTCCTTCCCGCGAGATGTACAGTGCTCTGAGCGCCGGTTCAAGTTGTACAACGCCCCGCGGCCGGCGAGCGACAATGCATCCTGCGCGAGCGCTCACAGGAGGAACAAGTACTCGTTCACGGTGACAAACGTGACCGTGTGCAGCGCTTCCGAGCGTCTGACGCGCTTGTACGCGCGCAGAACAGACGCAAGATGCGCTCGCGTATCAGGTCGCACCATAATCTGCGCATTCGGGTCGACATTAGCTTCGTCATTGCGTAGACGCTGGAATGGACCAGTATTCAGTCAGGGGTTGGGGATCTTGGGAACTTGGTCCATCTCGATGTTGAGCGTCCCCCCTTGTCAGATTGGATCTTGTGCTCGGACTGCTTGATCGTGAGTGAAATGGGATGGAATGCGTACTGTACGGTTACGTACCATCTTCTGGGTCGGGAGGAAGAAGTCGTATGCGGCGGCGGCGGCTCCGTGTCCCACATATCCGACTTCGAAGAGGATGAAAGGCCCTATCTGTGAGCACATGTGGTGCTGCAACTTGCTAGTATGAGACGCTCGCAGGTCCTTGCAATTACCTGTAATTCCTGGGGCTCGAGACCTCGACGCAAATGCACTGCACCGATGGCAGTACTTTGAGGTACTTACATACCGTACGAGTACCTGCATGTAGTGCATGTCACGTTGCACTAGCAACAGCCAACAACTTGGGCGGAATCCTGCATCCCGTCCGGCTACCAATTCTCCAGACTGTGATCGCCGTTTAACCCGTCTCCCACGATGCGTGACACGCTCACTACCGATTCTTTCACACGTATGTTATCCCAGCGGAGCGCCTACGGAGATAATTACTACTGGCACATGGTACTCCAAGCAGCGAATTCGGCGACGTCCGCTTCGCGATCGGCGCACGGAACGCCGCGGACATGCGGTTGCTCAACCAAGGAACGAACTGCAGATCACCGGACTGCCCTGTCCGATAGACTGCAAGCGCGTGAACCCCGCTTATCCATTTTCGTGCTGACGTTTTCCGGAAGTCCTCGGAAGTTTGCAGTCTGTTGAGTTCAAGTTTCCCAGGCCCTGACGGACCGACGCGTGGAGTCAGGGATCGACGAAATTTGAACTTGAACGTTAATCCATCACACGTGCCATGGGGAGACTGCTCCCTTACGTGCGGGGTGCTCGTATCGCATCCATCGATAAGCGACGCGTTGCGGGGATTGATATTCCCGTGAGTTCCCGTGCCTTGACTGTTCAGGTCTCTTCACAAAAGGCCGCATATGACGACGTCTAGCTGTAGCTATGTGTATATGCGTCCAATCACCTGTCAAATGCGAGGAATACTGACTGCAGGAGTACTGCATGAGAAAAGGCTAAGCATCCGTTACACTCCCGCCCATCGCGGGGATCCCCGCAACCCACGCTACCACCAGGACACGAGAAGTCGTACGACTGCTACGGCATATTCCTTACACTCACAGCACAGCTGCGGGAGAAGCACCAGCCAGAAATAACATGGAGATTACAGTAATCCAGGAATCCCGTTCACCGTCGTCATGCCGACAACAAGCTGCAGTTAGCGTTCTAGCGTCAGGCTCCTCAGGGTTCAATAATGCAAATGTCCACACAAAACATCGCGTTTTCCTCCTTTTCGTCCTCCCGCCAACAGGGTTCCTACACTGTATATGCACCCGTTCGGCCGATCGTCACTTTGACACTTGACTGATGCGCTCAGGGCTTCTCCTAACCGTCCCAATCCTCATAACCCCTATTCCCTGAGAAACTGAAAACGCGCTCACTACTTCTTCCGAGTCGGAACTCTACACGCGCCCTCGGTTGCGCGTCGGCGTTTCATCTACACCTTGTACTTCCCTTGCGCGGTGCCGACTCCCGAGCATCGCATCGGACCGTAATATGCTAATACGTATACATCTCAAGTTAGAAACACGCGCTGAGCACGCACTTCATATGTATGTAAGTCTAACTGTAACGCCTATCAGTACTTCCTGCGCCGCCCCGGCGGTGAAACAACAGCGAACCTTCACCGCGAGCGCGGGGAGTAGGCGTCCGATGTGACAGACAAGCACGCTATGTCTTTCAGTTTGTCTCCTATAACGCACTGCAATGATACACGCGATATCGATGTGCGATGTGCAGGCACAGGCCCAGCGAATCGCCGACCTGCCAGTGAGCGTCCAGCGTTGACGATCATAACTTGAAGTGCAGTACCGCTACGTTGAGAATAATTTCGTTGGCCCGTGCGGTGCTGTATAATCATAGGATTATGTGAGTTAGCCCAATACAGCGATCAGACGAGGTAATCTCATTGAGGCGAGTTCAGCAGAGGTTGAACCTTCGAGTCATCTTCGCCGGACTCCCGGTCGCCCGCGGTGGGCGCTTTTCCGAGCGCTACCGCTGACGCCCATAGGCCATTGTCCCTGTTCCCTTGTGCTCAGCGGTACTCCTGACTGCGTACAGAGCCATACAGTATCCTGAGACAGCAAGTACGATCGAGCGAAGACTGCAACCCAGAAGCAGGTAACCACGCCAACGCCTGCCAGATTCCGCTTTTCCGCGGACATCCAGAGCCCGGAGTACACGATCAGACCCTCGAACCCTATTTGCAAGGGAAGGTTATGACGTAGAGTTGGTTGATCATAGGGTAGGAAACAAGCATTTGAGGTGATTTCATATCGCCAGTCGAAACCCCGTACTCACCGAAGTTTGCGGTGTGCCAGTGGGCGTTCACATGACGTTGCACTCCATATCGGAATTCTCCAGAGAGGTCGAAGTATACAGGGAGAGAAGCTGCTGATCTATGATGGCGGAGCAGCCTGTTGAGGGCACGAAGGCGACGTGCGTTCCGGAACAATGCAGAGTCCAAATGCAGCCAGGTGCGTGGCCTCACTTGAGACACGAACAAGGAGGACCATTCGCAGCGTGCGAGATCTCCAGAAGACGAGAGAATGACAGATGGGCAGGAACGGTCACGCCGAAGAACGCGCTGCGTAGAGGAAGCGCTGCAGCCCGGGCTGCTCCCTACCGTGCGCGTGAACATGGTAGCGCCATATGAACGCGTACCCCGAGTACGGGGCAATCCCTATGAGAACGTGGGAGAGAGTGGTGAAACGAGCGCCCTCGGGTACAAATGGCAATGACTCGACCAAGGGCGTCTGAGTGCGCCGTTATTGCGGCCTCGAGATCAGCCGGGTTCGTCACGTGCGCGACATGGCCATCTGTTGTGCCCACCGTATGCCCACGAAGCCGCGGAAATCACGCCTTGGTTGCATGATCGCAGCGATGGAGGAGGACGAAAGCCTGAGGCCAGAAACACAGAACCGACCGAACACGTTCGATGCGGTGACGGTCAGTTCAACGGAGCGTCTGCATAGTCGATGAGCTGGACGGCTCGGACGTGGTTCGGGTTCAAGCTGCGGGAGCGGCCGCAGAGAGCCGACACCGTCGATGTCTGCCTACGGCGCGATTGTGCGAGCGAACGCGCCCACGGCGCAGCTGCCACCGCTCAGCTACCCGCTCAAGGCGGATCCGTCATTGTCGCTGTCTATTCACCATGTTACGCTGGCCCAAACGCCACCGGAGGTGCTTCAGCTGCTCCACGTCGCGTTCAATGAGGAGCTAGAGCGCGGTCGCACGTATCCTCAGGAGGGACCAATGGATCTGGCTACTTACTCTGCCTACTTCTTTGCTGCCGACGTCTTTATCGGTGTGCTCGTGCCAGCCGCGGCGGCCAGCGCCGTTCACACTCTCGTGGAAGCGCAGGCTGGCAGACCTTGGTCAGACTGTCTCGCTGGGGCCTACTACGTTAAACCCAACTATCCCGGCAGATCGGCACATGTGAGTTCTACAGATATTGCCTCGTCACCCTTCGATGAACAGACGGTTAGGCTTGTAACGGCGGTTTCTTCGTTCTCCCTGCGGCGCGCGGAAAAGGTTGTGGAAGTCTCCTCGGCCAATCATACGTGATCAATGCACCTCTCCTGGGCTACAAAGCAAGCGTGTTTAACCTGGTGTACTGCTCCAACGAGGCTTCTGTTCGGTAAGTGAAGTCTGTGCTCTGGCAGTTTGGGGTTCATCCAGCCGCGCTAGCATTTGGGACAGCTTGGGCTTCCAAAAGATCGGGAGGATTCCTCGCGTTGGTCGGTTGAAGAAGCTCGATGGAACTGGAGACGAGTATGTGGACGCCTGGGTTGTTTGGAAGGAGTTCGAGACTACCTCTGCGGAATAGAATTTTCGGTGTTGTCGCTGTTCCCGGACGTTGACATCGGCTTCCACCTTTTCGCCCCGCGCCGATGTCTGCAGTTCTCTCCGTGGTCACTCGACATTCAAGCAGCTGTGCACGGTTCGTCAATTGGTCTCCAACACGCGCTCAGACGCCGACGGAGGTCTACTAGGCGTCTAGTGCTGACGTCGACGCAGTTGCGGAATCCTCTAAATCCCGTGTTCAGTCCAGTCTGACGTCGGCACAACATACTTGCCTCAGGGTGCCGCGATCTCACCCACAGAGATAGTGTCCGTGCCTTCATCTAAGTGCCACATCGGCGAGGATGTGGCCACTGAGCAGCACAGGCATGACGAGGACTGGCGGACTATACCACTCGGGGATGTTGTCTTCAGCGGTGTATGACATACCCGAGCCACTCTGACAGCGCCTTGCGGGCTAGAAGTTCGCTGTACATTTTCGTGACGCGCTGCCTTTGATCACGTCTTCCTCGGGTATAAAGCCAGGCTGTACTCCTCGATTCTTCAGAGTCTCCCCACCTCTCCGACGCACAAGATGACCATGATCCCTGGCAGACACTTCATTCTCAAAGGGGGCTTTCCTCTCATCTCCGGTGAACCAGGCCAGCCACTCGCTGTGATCGTTGTTGAAGGACCTGGAAACGTGGAAGCTGTCAGTCATACTGCACTATCTACTTTCCCGCTTTCCCGCTAACGATAAAATGCAGTGGGAAATCATCCCCGCCAATACTGAAGGGGAGATCAAACTGTGGTTCGCGAAGAGCCTGAGCGAGAAAGGCGTATACCTCGGCAAGGCAACTGATGTGAGTGCCCTCCGACACTTGTTCTCTATCAGATCTGAAATCGTGCTCGACTTATACTCTACAGGACGACCAGCTGATTGGTGTTGCGGACAAGAGTGAAGCTCTCGCTTTCCAAGCAATTCCTGTCACGACGGGCAATGAGGACACCTACATTGTACGAGGCGACTCTGACATACAGTGGCCGGTCCTCGCTTACGCTCCTGTCTTTCAGATCATTGCCAACGAACTCGTCATGACCAACGTTCCACCGATCGATGGCAGGCTTGGACTCGCCGGATATGTACGTCGGTCTGGCACTTCGAAGACTTTGCCCTGCATTTGCTAAACCTCACCACTACAGGCTTGGCTCAAGTTTCTCAAGGAGTCCGACGCTGAGCAAGCGTGGAGTATCCCTCTCGCGGTGCTCGAAGGGAAGGAGACGCATTACGGCGCCTAGATTGGTGGGTGTCGTCCGCTTGCCTTTGTAGTACAGTGCCACGACAGCAAGAGATCTATTGGCGCCGATTCTCATGGTTTTTTTTTGCGCTACGCTGCCAATATGTCTCCCATTCAGTCAGAGCTCTCGATGCGGCTTCCCCGATACGAACTGCATATGTTTGCTTGCTCCGACGCAGCGACGCAGAGCCGTCAGCGTGGGATTGTATGCGACATGGCTACCCTGCCGTGAAGCACTGATCCACGTGGGAGTCGGCGTGCACTAAATATCGCGGCCACACCGAGCCAGCACCCATTGAGTTCAACTTCGAGTTTTACTTGGATCACCTTGTATTCTATACATGCCACGACAGCGTCCTGGCCAAGAAACACGCACAAGCACACGCAGGTCACATCGTTATCAGCTACGCTCGACCCTCTGGCGTTTGGCAAGGCGCGGATCGCGTGCTCTACGATCGTCAGACATGTCCTCGCGCTTGAATCGTCTGCGCTCGTCTCGATGATCCTCTCGTTTGACTAGGGGAGTTTTCTCTTCGTGAACATCGTCGGACGCTGCACATACGCATCGACGTACCATGGGCAGAGGACTCCTGCTTGACGTCATGTTCTGCTTTAATGCGCGGTTTGACGTCGTCTTGCTCGAGCTTGACGTTCGGCTTGACATCGTCGGCGAAGCGAACCTCCCGCTTGACCTGGACCCCAGGTTCGTTCTTCACGGTGACCTTCTTCTCCTCCGACAGCTCTTGCTTGACTCTCGCGAAGAAGGACTTGTCGTCCGCAGGTTCGTCTTTGACTTTGGTGTCGCTATGCAGCGCGTCTTGTTGGTGCGCCTCTGCGAACCACCATGTCGTTAGTGATGAGATGCATTATCAGCGCTATTGCAGACCTTCTTCATACGGATCTTGCTTGAACCGGGGAGGGTCCTGGGACGGAGTCTTGTCTTGTGGAGGAGGCGTCGACGGCGCTAATGTCGGAGAAGGCTGGGGTGGACCTGATTGAGATTCAGCTTGTATATCCTCGCAGAGCGAGTACAGTACCGAACACGCACTAGCTGGAGGTGTAGCCTTCGGTGGAACTGGAAGCTCGAGACGTTCATTCATCGATGGAATGCCGCATTCGACTGCTGCCGGATACATCGCGGCAGGTCTCAATGGGATCTTGGGGTCATCCCTTGCCAATGAGTCTATCGCAGCGGGCGCAGGGTAACATCCAGTGTAGCCTGCATCCACGTCAGGCAGTGCGGAGGCAGGACAGAGAAAATGCAGGAGCCGACCGAAGTGTTCAAGGTGATTTCGTCGGCCGCTGAAGACTGCCTTGTTGAACTCGAATACAAGAGACTTCGAGCCCTCCCATCTGCGCTGGTAGAACTGGGGCTTCACGATGGCCTTCCATGTGTGCGCCCCAAGGCAACGCAAGATGATGTCGCGCTCTTTGACCCAATCAATCTCGGGGGAGAGGACGGCGATAATTCGACCATCGTACTTGAAAGTGGAAGTTGAGCAGGATTGTAGCCAGTTCAGGGTGGAACGACCACTCACTGACATCCTCTTGTAGTACAGGCAGTCGATAGCACGGTGACGTCCGCCAAGTGGTCGCAAGATCCAGTCGAGCCAGTAGCAGACGAACACCATGCCAAGGTTTGCAGCTCCAGGGTCGTAGCCATATGGGTTGTGCACGACGAGCAGAGTGTCACTGGCGCTCATTGCGACCACGGAAATGACGAGCGCGACAACAGGCCCTGTACGCAGAGGCAGAGAAAGCGCAGCGTAAACGCGTCTCAAGGGACCGTACGAGCCTCAGGAATTGTGCTTTAGATATGCTCAGGCCAAAGTTGAGGTAGAGGAACGCGTCCAAGAAGCGGACGCAGCCGACGCGACACTCCATGAGCCGCCACAGCGCGCAAACGAATGTGTTTCCACTCAGAATGGTTCTGCAACTACGCTCGCAGGATTTTGTAGCTCAAATAGCGCTCATGGACGCGTTCGAAGTCAAACGAGAGGCGCAACTCCTGCCAACGAGGCATTCAGTGAATCTGGAAATCGACAATTTGACAACCAATAAGTTACAATGAAAGAAAGGTATAAAATGGCCTAAGCATGACAGTCGCCGCTTCAAGCCTTCGTTGGCAGGCAGGTCAGCAGGTGGCCCAGCTTAGCCTTCACCAACGCCTGTGCCGTCGCGTTGGCCGTCGTCTTCGTGCTCGGGTCGATCACCGACACGCTCGCGTAGCAGCCAGCCGCGATGACATCGCTCTCCGTCGGGAGACGGTCAGACCCGCAGGTGGTCACGTCCGCGTCCGAGAGGAAGCCCGCGGGGAGGACGCGGCTGAGCACGTACTTGGGCGACGTGCAACCGCCATCGACCTTCGGGTAGTTGACGCTCACGACAGAGCCGATAGGTCCGTACGGCTTGCTCGCGGTCATGATGAGGGTGAAGCGCGTCGCAAGACGCGCGTACACGTCCGACCACGCTGTCGGAAGCTCAGTGTAGCTGATCTGGTCGCCCGACGCGCCGCTGAACGCGAGGGCCGGGATGCCTTTGTTCGCGGCGACGCTCGCGGATCCACTAGATAGGGAAAGCACATGCGCATGAGCACGGCATACTTGGCATCATCAGCGAGGGCAGTGAGGGACGCACATTGTGCCACTGATCTGATTAACCAGGCCGAGGTTGCCTTGGCGAGCATTAGCACGAAGAGGTCGTGTGCAGGGTGTAGGACGTACTGCCGATGTTGGGACCAGTGACAACGAGGTCTGGCGGGCCACCAAAGAACTTCGGCGCGAGCGTCTCAATACCGTACTTCGCCGACGTCGCGCTATTGCTCTATTAGACAAACACAGAGACAGACGCGTGAAGTGACACGCACGGCATGGAGTTGACATAGTTCAGTCTCGCTGTGCACGTGCGGCGTAAGTCGAGAGGGCAAGGACGAGATCGTCTGCCACGCACGGTTTGATGCGTTGAAGCCGATGGCGGGCGAGAGCGCCGGACACGAGTCCCACTCGCAGCCCGTAAGAACAGGCACGGCCGGCAGGTCAAGAGAACCTGCGCCGGAGCGGCCCACGGCGGGCGAGGAGATCACGGCCTGTTGGAGAGGTTGTGAGCACGCGTCAAGCGGTACGCGTCGCAGAACGCGACATACATTGAAGCCCGCGCGTCTCAGCTCGTCAAACGACGCGCGGATGTTGCACGACGCCCAGCCATCCTATACACAGGTGAGCAGCACGCTCCGCGCGACGAGATGCGAGACGCACATCGTTGCTCATGATAACGTTGATAGCTGCGACGCTCGAGGCGGCGCCGGCAGCTACGACAAAGAACGTGATACCGCGCATGATAATGAGTGTGTAAGGAGCGACGAGGAGACGGGGGACCGGGGACCGGACGACGAGAAGGGAGACAGGAGGAAAGGGGGAGAAAGGTAAGGGCGGCGAGCGGCGAAGAAAAATAAACAACGGGCGTCGGCGAGCACGGGAAAGTGAAAGCGATGAAAAAAGTGCGCGTGAGCAGGGCGGACCGTCCCCTGGCCGCATAAATAAATCGGGCCTGCGTCGGTATCGCGACCGAGAATCAGCGTGAACTTGGCGGTGTGGCGCTGCAGGAAGCGTATGGCTGCGGTTCAAGGCTGTGCCTCTCAGAAGATCTTTCCCATCTCATGAAAGTGACGAGAGGACTTTATCACCAGCGAAGGGAAGAAGAGCGAAAGCTGAGCGTATGTTTGACGAATAGATAGGTTAAATACTGCGAGTAAGTCGTGGAAGGAGGGGACGAAACGTCTACTGGGCCTTCTGGCGTTGACGCAGGAGCTTAGTCAGCTCGTTCAGTCCCACAGCGCGAGATATAAAGAAGTCCTTTGAACAACAATTAGCATCCAGATAACACGCTGACAGAGGGAAACGTACGAAAGTCTTCCTCGGGAGGAACGTCGCAATGAACCATGTCGACAACGCGAGCTCCCCGAGCCAGTACCACGTCGGTGACCGACGCAGCACGGTCGCGACGACCTTGCGCGCGTACACCGCGGTTGGCATTGCTCCCGCTGCGGAAATGCTCAACAGGACGGCAATCGCGGAGGAGTACTAGTACTACTGACCTCGAGAGCGATTCATACGCTTTCGGGAGATAACGTCCGCGATGGGCTCGTACAATGAGCCTTCGGGCACCTCCTTGCCCCTGCTGACGGCGTTCTCAGAAACATTGCTCGTGACGCCTCCAGTTACGACCTGAAATCAACACCGTCAGAATGGAATCCTGGCCAAGACGAATCGCCTACGCACAGTGATTACGTCCACGCTGGAACACCAGGCCGCATGAGGACAGTTTCACAACAAAATCACGAGTTACGTACCCGAACGGCGCCATTTCGACGCGCAGAGTATCGCCGTAGCTGTGCAGTGCCGCTTTCGTAGCGTTGTACGGACTCCCGAATGCGTAGGGGATGATGCCCGAGACGGAGCCGACGTTAACGATCTTGCCCTTTGCCGCGACGAGCAGTGGCGCAAAGTGGCGGACCATACGCATCACGCCAAAGAGATTCGTCTCGAACACCCCTCTGACTTCGTCGATGTCGACGTCCGTTGCCGCGGCGTAGTACGCTGGATGGTCGAGTCAGCGGCAGAATAGCCAGACAGAAGCGCTCTCGCCTTGTCCACTGCAAGTGTGTCAGTAACTCAGCGAGGAATTAGGAGGGCAGCAAGCTCACGCGTTGTTGAAGAGGATGTCAAGCGTGCCGCCCGTGAGCTCGCCGACTTTCGCCACAGCAGCTTTCACGGACGCGTCGCTGGTGACGTCCAGCGCGAAGGTCTCGATCCCTTTCGCTTGGAGGTCCGCGAGCTTGTCGACATTCCGCCCCGTCGCGAATACGCGGCAACCTGCGCGCGTCCGTGAGCCAGAGTAATACTGCGTCGAGCAAACGCACAGACCTTTCGCGTGAAATTCTAAGGCGAGAGCATGCCCAATTCCGCCAGGTGAGCAGCTACAGTCGCAATTCGGCAAGACGGTCAAGCTTCGCGCTGCAGTGCGTACCCGGTGATGAGCACGGTCTTTTGGGCAGGCATGGTCACGGTGGTGGTCGTAGTACGAGTAGGAGAGCTGCACGCCGCTGCGCGGCTCGATCATCACGAAAATGGTCGTGCATGGCCATGACGATGCGTTGATCCGCGATTCATCAGCGTATAAATCACCGCGGAGATGCGCATGTCAGGTATCCGCGCCGCTAGAGGACAGTAAGCACTTAAAGGACCGCTGAACGTCCATGAACGCGAGCTCTAAATGCCGAATCGCCAGAGTATGAGAAGAAGCGGTGGAATCAGTGTGCATATTTTGGTGGATAGGTGGATAGATAGGATAAAGTACTGTGAGCGTGCAGTCACGGGTGGAGAGAATGAAGCCTCTACTGGGCCTTCTGGCGCTGACGAAGAATCTTCGTGAGCTCGTTGAGACCCACTGTGCGCGACACGAAGAAGTCCTTTGAGCGAGCATCAGTATGCAAGGACTTCAAGTTCAAGACGAAGTAACGCACGAATGTCTTGCGCGGGAGGAACGTTGCGATGAACCAAGTAGTCCAAGCGAAGTTGCCGAGCCAATACCAGGTCGGCGAGCGACGCAGGACGGTGGACACGACTTTACGCGCGTACACCGAGGTCGGCATTGCGTTGTCTGTCCAAATGGTCAGCGATTGGCCCACGAACGAGTATGGGCGAGTACTGACGCTGCGAGCGACCCGAACGCTTCTTGGCGACAACATCCGCGATGGGCGCGTACAACGAGCCTTCTGGCAGCTCCCTGCCGCGGCTGACATTGTTCACGGCGATGTTGCTCGTTACGCCGCCAGTGACGACCTAGAAACCGATTCGTAAGACCGGAACTTCTCGGAGATGATGTAGTAACCATCGCATACTCACAGTCACGACGTCGACACTGTAACGCAAAGGAGCATAAGTACAAATGGGACTAGAATTGACAGCATATGTACGAACCCAAAGGGTGCCATCTCGACGCGAAGAGTGTCACCGTACTGGTGGAGTGCGGCCTTGGCGGCGTTATACGAGCTCCCAAAGGCATAGGGCATGATGGCCACGATGGAGCCGACGTTGACAATCTTGCCCTTTGCCGCGATGAGCAGCGGGGCGAAGTAACGGACCATGCGCATGACGCCGAAGAGGTTCACCTCGAACATTCCCTTCACCTGGTCGATGTCGAGGTCCGTCGCCGCCGAGTTATATGCTAAACGGTGCCGTCAGATTCGAGTCCAGGATGGTCTAGCCGTAGAGTAATGTACCTTGTCCACTGCAAGTCGTGCAAGTCAGCAACGACGCAGTTACGGGATATAAGCACGAACTCACGCGTTGTTGAAGAGGATATCGAGCGTGCCGCCCGTGAGTTCGCTAATCTTGGCCACTGCAGACTTTACAGAAGCGTCGTTGGTCACGTCGAGCGCGAAGGTCTCGATTCCCTTGGCCTGCAAGTCTGCGAGCTTGTCGACATTGCGCGCCGTCGCAAATACACGGCAGCCTATACGATTTTTAGTACGCTAATCGCCACGGGCAGCCAGAACGTACCCTTTGCGTGGAATTCGAGCGCGAGGGCGTGTCCGATGCCGCCGGCCGAGCAGCTACACGTCGTCAGCACCGGTCACGAACGCGGGTTGCAGGACGCACCCAGTGATGAGCACAGTCTTTTGTCCGGGCATGGTGGTGGTACAGGTCCAAGTTGCGTAGTACAGCGGCCGCGCGCTCGGTGAGGTCGAGTGCCCGGCATCACGCAAATAGAGAGTAGCGGAACGGATGAATGCTCGCGATCGGACTGCTGGTATCACGTGGCAATTCGAAATGCAAAATGCAATCAGTGTAAATCACCGCGGACATGCGCATATCCCGGAGGCTGGAGTTACACGCATCTATAAATACAGAGTAAGCTGTCGCGAAAGAGAGAGAACATCCGTAGGGTAAAGAGAAGGGGGACGTGGGTAGATTGAACATGTTGACCATCAAAGCTCCTATGAACGAGCAACTACTCGTACCGGGATGGAGGCAACGGTATCTCGGATTCAGAGGACGCAACATGCGAGGAGGGATCTCGCAAACGCGAGAGTGAAGACAGCAGTTCAGGCACTGACAACCCGACACGACCCATCTCCGACCGCAGAGCGTGAAACTCCTGTATCTAGGGTGCGTCAGCGTTCTGCCAGTGGCACTGCATATACAGGGGCATGCATACCTCGCTTGAAACAGCGTCTGACGTGCCTCCACGGGAGGGGGAGGTGGTGTGTGTAGAAGTTACTGTACTTGCCGAGGGGACGGCTCGATGAGAGGGCGGGGACCCCTTCGCATGGAATGCGACAGGCACAGCCGAAGCGGTCGGCAGTTGTTCTATATGGACCTGATACCGCGATATGTTGTAGATTCCTTCGATGATTCCTCCCCTGACCCGATTCCTGCGACTTCGGCGCCAGGCCAAAGCAGCGAGGACTATGACGAATATCACAACGATAGGGACAATCGTAGCTAGCGCGATTTTCAACGCTGATATATCTACGACTATCATCAATACTCTCGTGTCGGCTTCGCTGCGCGAGTTGAAGGAGCATACCTGAATGCCTCCTCGCGGCTGGCGCTGTTGTATCCGAAGGCTGCGCACCACTGGAGGACTCCTCGGATGATGAAGATGAAGCAGGTTGTGTCGAGGAGGACGGCCCGGGATCGACTATAAGGAGTCCTTGCCTGAGCTGTTCCTGGTAATTGTCGTTCGCAACGGCACTAGCTGCGTCGCCGTATGTCACTCCACCAAAGTGTCGCGGGTACTGGGTCCTCGTCTCGGTGGCAATTTGGCTCAGCCTCGACGCGCTGACAAAGTCCTGTACTCCGTCCGGAGTAGCAATGACGCTGAAGTAAAGCCTGATGTTCCTGTCGACCACGCCTGAGGACGAAGCCCACGCGTCCCAGTCGCCGTAATTCCACTGAGCCTTGTCATCGTAGTGAGCCACGCTGCAGTCCTGCTGCAACACCCAGACAAAGAGCGCGTCCAGCGGCGAAGATGTCAAGACGTCCCTGAGGAAGTCGAGAGAGAAGCACCAGACGGCTGCAATGAGGAAGTATGGCTTGTCAGATGGAGATGCCAGCGAGAGCTTGCGAAGCTGATCGAAGAATGCCCAGTATCCCGTCAGGTCGCCAGTGCGGGGCGTCTCTACTCTGAGGCCGTCGAAGATGGCGTCCCCATACGGCCGTGTATCACTGCTGCCTCCGAGGAAAGATACCCATATCTGCTCTGCATACGCGCGAGCTGCATCCTCGGATGCGTACCAGTCCGCGTCAGTCCCGCGCCCCGGATCGAGCGAGAGTAGGACGGCTTTGCCCCTCAACTGGCATGCCTTGATGTCGGCCCCGAAGTCGGGGCAGTTGACGAGCTGGCTGTTTGGAAAGACTGCAGGGCCACAACCCGCACCCGGCATGCTCGTGCCGGATGTGAACGACGGCAGGGACGACCCGTTGTACTGCAGGAAGCCGATGGTGATAGCGTCGATGGTGTTGTCGCAGTACGCGGTAATGCTCTTCTCAGTCCGGCCTTCTCCCCACTGCGCGACGACATTATCGGCGCGCGAGATGTCGAAGGTACGCGCAGCGACCACGCTGACAGCAAGCGTGAATGTGAGTACTAAGACCGTACTCCTAGATGGAGATTTCAGTAATATGCGCGTGAGAATGCCTTGCGCGTACCTGCGAGGGATGTTTTGATAACGTGCCTGGGCGTTCATGTTGAGTGGGGACAAGTCTGCACGCGAATATACAGTTGAGTACAGTGATGACGGCGCTGAGAAGGGAGATGGTACCTGTTGTATACATTCCTTTACCCGGAGTCAAGGATCTGAGAGAGAGGGAGGGGGGACGAAGCGTAGCAGCGCCCCGTTTCCCCGCCCGGAGACCTGTTACTGAGCTCAAATCGTTCCCGGACGCGAACGTCAAGAATTGTCGATCGCGATCTGTGGGTGGAGGCGATGAACTTCGGCAACAGTCTACTCGCCGATCGCGAGCTCACCTTGCGCGTGCGTGCAGACCAGGCGCCTGGTTTCCTAAGAACTCGGATTTGTCATCCACAATCCTCAGAATCTTCACATCTGGAATCTTCGGGTTGGTCGCGGGCGTACATCTCGTAGAGATCGAAAAAAACGTGTGTGGAAGTCCCCTGTCAAGAGACACCCCGGTTCCGACACGTTTCTTGGTTGCAGGGCAATGCATTATATCGGTAGTACTGTCCAGAAAGGGATAACTTGGTGCGGAAGAGGCGGCATCAACTCGGGAAAGGAAGAATGGAGTGCAACGTCGGGAAACAGGAACGACGGAGCCTGGGAAATCGGAGTCTGTAAGGCCTTGGCACCATTGACTCTCCTGGAGCTCACCAACGACCGTCATATCCGTACTGGCTGACGTGCCGATGTAGGACTCAGACTTGCGATATTCGACGTGCGTCCGGCGTTCGTTGCATGTCCTGTGCCTTCCACCGCGATGGGACATCGCACGAGGCGTCCGTGCTTTCTTTGCCGGCCTGACAGGACCGCCGT
>KV425925.1:133423-151110 GCA_001632375.1 Exidia glandulosa HHB12029
AGAAGCCGGTCGCGTCTCAGGGTCCCGTCGAGATTCAAACTGCGCGGGAGTTATATAGAGATCGACCGCCCGCCACATCCAGTATGACTTCTCTCAACAACCAAATTCTCGCGGAAGGGCGGACACACCTTCAACGCGTCCTCCAATGCAGGAATCTCCAGGTGTGGTATGATATTGAGATCTGGCACTCCCTGGAACCAGGATGGTACCGTTGTTTCGCTCGTAAGTCAGTCTTCTCGAGCAAGTCCATTTGCTCATGATGCCCCAAACTAGGAGCCTCCTCGCTTGGGCAAGCTACTTGCCCGCGAGTTCCTAGACACACTCAGGCGCCTATCTGGCGTTGACTCTGACGGCGACGAACCAGTCGAGCTCGTGCCATACAGCAACAAGACTCAACTAGAGGGCAATATCCCACACCCAATGGGTGGGCCAATGAAACCGGGGACCTATGTGTTCAGATGCGTTAGTACGTAATATTCATCGCTCACCATTAGACGCGTTTAAGCTGACCGTTCCTCCACATTTGTCCTCAAAGACCAAGAAGTGAGACTACGCCATTGGGGCGAAGAATGTTACCAAATGGACAGGCTCCGCTCCCTCGATAAACCCTATGCCCACGAGGAGGATGACAGAGAATGGGCGAGTTTTTGTTTATGACCTCGACCGAACATTTGAAGATCTGACTCTACGTACAGGATCTCTCAGAGCGCCACTCGCCTACATCTCTAGCCCTGCGCACCTACGCCCGTGACAATGTGTGTGTAATCTGCAATGCCGCAGGTCGAAGCGAGGGCGCGTTCTACGGAAACCGATCGTCCGCCCCGACCCTGCGCGCTCACCGAATCGTCCCACTTGGAGTTTTAGACCATTGGGAAATGTACAGTCTGGGGGCTCTCTCTCTGGTACAGGACCCTTTCGTCATCGCAGAGATACAAGACACTGGAGGATTCCCGGTATCCGCGAGCGAAGAAAACGACAAGTGGCGCGAGGAGGCGATGCGCGTCGGAAATATGGGTTTGAACTCGTTAGACAACACGATGCTGTTATGCCCCCAGCACTCACAATGGATGGACAGATCCTATATCTCTATCAACCCCAAGGTGCGTCCGAGTCTACGTTCGCTGGCCTCTGAGTGATGTTGACTGAGAATTGCGAGCAGACTCGCCGGCTGCATGCTTTCCATCTGATCGCAAGGGATTTTCACGGTCTCGAGCTGCGACGTCCCTTCGCGCACGCTAACGAGTGGCTGCCACCACCGCACGTCGATATGCTGAGCTGGCATTTCGACCGGTCCATCATTGGGTGGACGAGCGGACACGGGCAGTTTGTAGAAGAAGGTATACGTAAAGTCAACGAGGAAGACAGTAGCGATGAAGACTCCGATCGCGATGATGTGCGATCGCGATGATGTGTAGATCAGGACCAGTCGAGTATTGGTAGTCTTGAAGAAGTATCCACCAGTACCCAAGTGGAAGGCTCATCGCGCGCGGGACTACCGTAGTGTATGACCAGTACCTCGAGGCAATACACGAGGTGTTCTATTTTGCACGCGCGATCGGCTCTGTTAACATCTCCTCGTGTAATTGAAAGTCTCTGCGAAAGACGTTGCAAGTACTATAAGCGGACGTCGTTTGATTAAAGGGCAAGTCTCTGCTTACCGTACGACCTCTCCCGCTGCGCGACACCGTCCGACGCCCTGTTCCCAGCGAACGATCCAGCGACCGAGCACACGTCCCTCCGCGTCCGTAGTCTGTGCAACCGTCTCCTCTGCACCGTCCTCGCCTTCACCCGCGACCTGTTCCGCCAACGAGTATTTTGCTCCTGGCCGTTCAGCGGGTACGATGAATGCCTTATCGTAAACAGTGGTCAGGCGCGGTTTAAGCAGTAGCGTGGTCGTAGCGAATGTCAGGTCGCCCGTTTGTGGGTCTCGACGAACGAAGGATACGAAGCCGCCGAAGTAACGCGCGACAAACGCGGTAGTAGAGCCCGTACCGAGCGTGGCGAACGCTATTGCCGTCAAACGCGCTACGAGCGGAAGAGAAGCGTCTGCGAACAGGAGCAGGGGCGATGCGAGGAACGTCAGAGCTGTTCCTGAGACGCAGAAGAGCTTGAGTAGCCGGACGGGCTTTTCTGTCGGGCTCGTGTAGATTATCTGGCTTTCAGCGGGTTTAGCGGAAAGTAATCGGCGCGTGAGGAGGCTCGGTCGTGTGCGCAAGAGGCTGCGACATGCGATGGTTGGGAAGCGGTTCATGTCAAGACGCGCTCGTCGGACTGCAAATCACGCGTCCACTCTCTCCTTCTTCCTCCGTACTATCTTGCTCGCTACCGAGTCCGATGCTCAAAATGTGCTCGTTTCGAGCTCTCAGAGACTGCGTGTGTCACTGGATGTGATGCTCGTGGAGTGCACACGAAAGACTCGGCCGCGGCGATGCAGATTTACTGCCACCAGACCCCTTCCGCGAAAGCCATTAATTCCTGCTTCGTACCACACATGCAGCGCACTTGCCGGGCATTTGGCTACGTGTTCTTCTCCGTTAATTGCGTCCGACGTCCTGGAAAGCGGTCTGAATCCGAACCTCCTTCCATGTGGTCTCGATGAAGATGGCTGCATAAAATCGTGACCTCGTCCGCCTTTGCCACCTCCACAGAATGACGTCCGGCAACATCACTCAAACCCTCGCCGAAGGGCGCGCACACCTCCAACGCGTCGTTCAATGCAGGAAACTGCAGACCTGGGACGATATTGCTATCTGGATAGCCGACGAACCGGGATCTGAATATTACACGCTACACGCCCGTACGCTGACAACACTACTTTCCCGCTGCTCGGTACTCATGACGTCTCAGGCGCCTCCTCACTTCAGGGAAAGCTTACCGTCAGCGAGCTCCTGGAGGCACTCGGACATTTCTCAGAGACGACCACCAGCGATGGTCACTTCGAGCTAGTGCCATTCGACCCAAAGCTTCAAGTGGAAGGCAGTATCCCACACCCGATAAGCGGGATAATTGCTCCAGGAACATACGCAATCAGACACACAAGTACGTGCTTTCAGGCCTGGATCCTACAGCAGCATCCCTTTTGATACTTACCTTCTGTTGACAGAGAAAGATACGAAGATCCTTTGTTCTTCTGCGCATCTTCTAGACGATTTGCATCGCTCCATCGAGAAATACAACCGACCGCACGACGAGGATCGCGAATGGGTGAGTACTCGATACTCGGGTCTGCAGTCCAGCTACGTTCTTACCTGAGTCTCAGGACTACATCGAGCGTAATTCTCCGACGTCTCTCGCCCACCGCGCGTACGCACGGGACAATATGTGTGTCATGTGCAACGCTGCGGGGCGAAGTGATGGCAGCTTTCACGGCGACAGTACGAGTCCCTCCACACTGCGTCCTCACAGGATCGTCCCCCAAGGAATACTGGAACCTTACGAAATGGGGCGCTTGGGCGTCCTACAGATTGTGCAAGACCCATTCGCCTGCGAGCGGATGCATATCCCGGTTCAACCAGACTTGTCAGACCAGAGCCCAGAGGGGCAATCGTGCTCGGAGAAATACTATGAGGCAAGGATGAAGGCCAGCTGCATTGGCTTGAACTCATTAGAAAACACGATGACGCTGTGCCTCCTCCACTCGCAATGGATGGATCGATCATATGTCTCCGTCAACCCCGAGGTACGTTCCCCGTGGATGGCCACTTGTTCGCGTAGCAACACGTCCTAATACCACGTCTCAGACTCGCCGGATTTATGCGTTTCACCCAATCGCAAGAGATTTTCACGGTCTTGACTTACGACGGCCCTTCGCGCACGCTAACGACTGGTTGCCAGCGCCGCACATGAAGATGCTGCGATGGCATTTCTACCGTTCTATTCTTGGGTGGATCATCGGATGCGGGCATGCATTTCGATATGAGGGCAAAGAAGATAAAGAAGACGACGGCGAAGGTGTCGGAGGTCCAGAGTAGTACCACGAGTAGAAATGACCACCAATGACTCGGAGGCGCCGGCCAGTGGAACGTCAGTATTTACACGTCGATGAACGCTCGCGATAATACTGTTTCCATCTTCACGTTCGTTTTGACTTTGCGCATTCAGGCGTTTGAGGATACAGGTGACACGCGATTTGGTCATGTTTGTTTTAGCTCGGTTCTTCTCTGCCAGCCCGTCTCCAAGGCCATAGCCTGACTCAGAGTAACAACTGGTACTTTCTTGCTGTAGCCCTTCGCTCTCAGGCCTACGCGCAGCCTCGGCTTGATACCGTTCTGCTGTCGCGGGAGATCGTTCACCTTGCTCTCTTTTCGTACGCGGCACGCCTCGCGACCGCGCCCAGACCTATTCCAGGCGCTGTGCTTTTGGCATCTACTCTCCTCGGATCGGCTGAAAGGGTCGACGTCTAGAACGCGTCGTGACGCGAGCGGAGCTAGCTCTACGATCCCTCTCGTGCCATCCGCGTAGAAAACGTGTTCGTGGCGACCTTGCCACAATCATAACTCGAGGTTAACCTCAAGCCTTCACGTTGTACTTTTGCTCCTGGGTCCACCGCGAACACGCTCGTTTTTCTGTCTCAAGCCACCGGACCGCCACAGTGTAAAATGTCGCGTAAACGGGCACGACCTGGAGCACTCGAGATAAGCGACAGAGACGACGCGGTACGTAGTGCACGGCCGTCTCTAGTGGGTATCGTCTTGTTGCTGATGTGGTACGCATGGGCAGGAAAGTGAGCGCAAGCGCTCCGAGTCCGAAGCTGCCGCGAAGCGCCAGAAGACACGGCCTTCGTTTACCCCAGGAAGCGAATTCGATGACGAGCCCGCGTTTCTCGACCAAGAGGAGAGGCATGGCGCTGGGAGCTTGTTGCGTGCTCTCGACTACTTTACCTTCTTCGACACGAGGACGCTCGAGATGGTCCCGTTCGTCGATTTGTTGGAAGGTCCGCAACTGAATACTGTTGCTGTCGTTGGCGACATCTCGGTGCTGGAGCCATATGATCTCGACCCAGTCGACGAAGACGACGACGATATCGAGCAGCCCCATGCGCGTAAGTGGACACCGGTAAAGATTACGGGTATCACGTCCTTGGTCGTCGACTACAGCGGGGTAGACGCGAACTGGGTGCACGCCAAAGAGTGAGTGCGCCGTGTCTACTAGAGAGCTGCGACTGAGTTGCCTCGCAGTACAATAACCCTTTTCACAGAGCGCGCGACGTATATCCTGGCATGTCCCCACAACGATTACATCCCTTCGTATGAGGAGGGATATGTTGCGTGCAAGATATCGCAGTTTATCGTGCGCAAGGCGTTGGAATGCCCGGGATGGAAGACGCGCGCCGTCGTCGAGAGGGCGATCGTGCAAGAATGGGAAGGCCCCTTGGGACGCATGTTGAACATTCAGGACATGCGTGGCGAGAGGGCAAGTGCTGTAGCTGCTCTTTGGTGCCAGTATCTCACGGTCGTCTGCAGGAGAAACGTATCAGGACTCTTCTGGGCAAGGTCCGCGATAACATGGACAGACGTCGCGCAGATGGCGACGACGCCCCTACAGTCGAAGACTTCCGCCTCGTGTACGCCTTCCTGAACGAGGTTGCGCCGCACCATGACCCACCACGGCCCCAGCTGCGCGTCATGCCCACCGTGAGCCGCCTCGCGCGCCTATGGTTCCGTACTCCATGGGAGTCTCTCAACGTCACCGCGCCGACTGTGCCGGGGCAGAAAGCCCAACCGCTGGAGGAGGAGCCACTTTCCACCGCAGAGGACTTTTTCAGAATCGACTTGCAAGAAGGCGTGAAGCCTGCTAGCGCGACTCTGGCCGTGCCATTCGAACAGGAATCGAAATACCGCTTTGCGTGTACGACGGAGAAACGGAATGCCGCGCGCTACAAGGAGATGAGATATAATGGTCGCGTTTACGAGGCGCACCACGTTGTCAAGATTCTTGGTATTGACCCAAAGACGGAGGAGAACGTTCTTTGGTTCGTGTTCCTTACGTGCGGTGATGTTCTTTGCTGAACATAGTTATTCAGGTATGCCCGCATCGCGTACTTCTTCGTCTCCGAAACCGGCGAGAAGATGATGCATGCGGAGTACTTCGACCGCGCATGCGCAGAAGATATCCTGGATAAATTTGGGCACGAGCACGAGATGTTCGTCGTCCTGCACTGCGGCGACGTCGCCATCTCCTCAATCCTGGGCGCACCGGTGAAGATGTGGTCCAAGAGGACCACGGAGGGGCTCTTCTGCGAGTCGCTGTTCAACGGAAGCGGGTGGGAACGGGTGTCGTTCGTCCATGCGCTGTACAACCGACATGGCTCGTGCTTCGTAGGGGCGTATACTGCCGACAGGCATGCACACCTGATCACAGACGAGCGCCCGACAAACCACACGCTCCGCATTCGCGGGCATATCTACCACGAGCACGACTTCGTCTATCTCCAACCGCGGGTGGACGACGTCTCCACAATCGCCCAGGTTCGCCATTTCAAAAACGATGGTACGGTAGACGTGACGCCTATGACACGGGGTAGAAAGGATGGCCACGCCGGCGCAGTGAGCGATTCCCGTACGAACGCCCTCATAGCCGTGATCTGACCCACCTTATTACAGCGGACGTTGAAGTTCAGTGGAGACAGGATGAACATACCGCCCTTACAGATCGTGGGTCTATGTCGAGTCGTGCCACGCCCGCTCCGCGACCGAGACCTAGACGACCCATGGATATTCACCGCACGTACGAAAGTCATCAGCTCTTGCTTCAGGAACTCTCAACTAACTGCCTCCAGGTGACGTACATCAGTGGTGTGGGCTCTGCCTACAAGCGGAGGACAATCTCGTAGCTCGGGAGAGGCAATTTGCACAAGAGCAGCGAAAGCTTGCCATGCTTGACACATACTGCGGAGCAGGAGGTATGTCTGCTTGCCTGCTCGTAATATTGGCGACGGACTCACAAGTCTCCAATCTGGCGTACCAGGTCTTGCGCTGGGTCTCGAGCGCGGTAGCGGCTGCATCGAAGCAAAGTATGCGGTGGACATCAACTCAGACGCTGCAAAGGCTTTCAAGTCAGTTCTATCCGTTTCCGGTTTGCCGTGGACCTCAGGCGCTGAGCTGCTCGTAGGAAGGCGCATGCCGAGACACTCGTCTTTAACGAGGATGCGAGCCGGTATCTCGCATGCGTTGGATACCAGATGGGCGTCAACGACATCGACGGTGCGCCCTTGCCCGAACGCCAAAGCGTCGACGTTGTCTGCGCCGGCGTCCCCTGTCAAGGACACACGACGCTGAACATTCATCGCACGGCCGACGACCCGAAGAACTGTCAAATCTTGACAGCCTTATCCTTCGTCGAGAAGTATCGTCCAAAGTTCTTCGTTCTCGAGAACGTGAGTCGAGTTCTGTGACACGTCGAGGGCTAACGACGAGCGTCGTCAAGGTCGTGCACATCATGAGCTGGCAGCTCATGGCGCGGACCACTGGGCAAGGTCGTATCCGAGGCGGCATTCAGTACGGCGGTCTGCGCCTCGTGATCTCCATTCTGATAGAACTTGGGTGAGTGCACTCTGCATTTCTTCCCCTTGTTCATCTGGGCTTACCTTGACACTCAGGTACCAGGTGCGCGTCGGCCTCCTCAACGCAGGGATGTACGGCGCCCCGCAGAACCGCCGCCGCTTCTTCATCGTCGCGTCCGACGCCGAGCACGAGCTACCGGACTTCCCACATCCGACGCACGCGTTCCCGAAGTCGCTCACGCTCAAGATACCCGCGTTCCCAGAGGCCCGGCCGTCGTGGCCAGTCGTCGAGTCGACTCGAACTGGTGACGATTACGATATCATGCGCCAGTCGCCCCTGTGCGTCCCGCATCCTACGGTGACGCTGAAGGACGGGATTGGGGACCTCCACAAGTTTGACTGGTGCGCACTCTCTGCCCTTGCTTTCGGGTTCACGGAATCTTATGCGGATGGACCCCAGGAAGAGCAGCGAGCGACGGCCGCAGCGGCCCGTCGATGCGTTCTTGTGCAAGCCCAAGGGATGCGAGCCCACCTTCCGGACACCATACGCGATGGAACCTGCGAACGAGGTCCAAGCTCGCGCCCGCCGGGATAGTGCAGGGATCACATTCAAGAAGCTGCAACATAAAACGGCTGGCTTCTTCCAGTACATCGTCGAGAAGTAGGTCGACATGTTATCGTCCTAGCTTCGATCTAACCCATGTCAGTGTCTGGGACATTCCGTACAGTAGAAGCGAGGATCGCGAGAGCGACGACGAAGGCGGCGACTATCGTAGTACGTGATGCGTTTGTGCTCAGTGCTGAGCCGAATCTGATGCTTGAAAAGGCATCGACCAGGCAAGACGGCGACAAGGGTACGGTATCGGAGACCCAGTTGGGCACGTCGCCCGCTCTGGCTTTTCAGCAGGTACTGTTGAGCTTAGATTTCTTCCCTCCGCTCACCTGGGCTCTGCAGGCAAGTATTATCGTCGTCTAAGATGGGACCGGTGGTTCAGCACGCTCGTAACCGAAGTCCGGCCCACCGCCAAGCAGTCGCGGGTTCTCCTTCCTGACGTGAGTAGTGCTCCCATCCATCCTTGCAAGAGACATCGCTGACTTGTGCTCCCAACGATAGCAAAATCGCATCGTGACTGTCCGCGAGCAGGCGCGGGGACAAGGGTTCCCGGACGACTTCGAGTTCCAGGGTGACACGGCGGCCATGCACGCCCAGATTGGTGAGCTAGCCGCTGGAGCGCTAGGACTCCACTTTGCTCACTGTGTATTGCAGGAAATGCCGTCCCTGTACCATTGGCTGAGGCCCTTGGCCGCCAGATTCGCGCCGTCCTCATGAAGAAGATGTTTGAACAGACGCCTCGCAAGGATTCCGCTGATTAGGTCTGCTTCATTGACTGTATATTGACTAGTACTGCGTGTATCGACAATACTGAAATGTGCTGTATCATAAACCCGCCCCTCTACTACTACTACTACTGCAGGAGGTCCATGAAAGACTGCACAAACATATCGTACGCTTCCTCGGTCGCCTTCTTGTTCCTCCTTCTCCTCGCCCAGTCCAAAGTCGGCATGAGATCAAACGCGTGTCCAACTTCTTCGAACCGACGATGCGCCACTCGCACGCCGCATTCCTTGAGGGTACGAGCGAAAGCGTCGCCCTCAGTGCTCAGATAGTCCTGGCTGGCGGTGACGATGGCTGTAGTGGGAAAACGCTGAAGGTCTTCGCGAGGAGCCTGGAACGGCGAGACGTATGGATCGCGGACGGAGCGCGGAGGAGGCAGGTACGCGTGCAGGATGAATCGGCTGAACCACGGTGGGAGAACGATCTTTGCGTCGATGCCTGAAAGCTTGGATACGTATGGCGTCGCAGCGTCGAGGACTGGGTAGTTTAGACCGAGGCCGACGATTTGTGCATTATTGGGCAGCGGACGGTGGATGCAGAGGAGTGTGAGTGACGCTGCGAGGTTTCCTCCTGCGCTGCTGCCTGTCAATGCAATGCGTGTGGGGTCGACGTGGTGATTTCCAGGATGACCGTTGAGGCCGCCGCTGCTCATAGTCAGCTAGTTGTTGGAGGGCCGAGAAACCTTGGTACCTTGCAATCCACATGAGTACAGCATGAGCCTGCAGAAGCGCGTGGGGGTAAGGATACTGAGCGATAGAGGTTGAGCGCGAGGCACCTCGAGACAAGGGAGACGTGCACGAACAGGGCGCCTTGCGGTAGTCTGGACTGATCACCAGCACACCGAGCTCATCAGCCATACGCTGGGCCAGTTCGTACTCCATTTCCGGACGGCATCTAGAAAGGCAGTTGTCAGTCCAGCGTTTGCGGATGTGCCGCAACGCACATAGCCCATCCACCGCCATGAAAGTGTACAACGACGCCAGAGGCATCGCTCCGTTCAGTCATACGGCGGCGAGGATAGTGCAAGAGAAGTCTGCAACGCCCGGTCTCTGGAGTGTCGATCCAGACAGTGCGACAGTGTTTTCGAAAGAGGTAGCGCACGTCATGGTCGAGAGTGAGCACGTAGACTGCAGTCTGAAGAAACCATCCAACTGCAGGAGTCAGCAGCTGTGCGGGGTCTGACGTTCTAGCACGGACAAGTATACGTCCAGACTTTTGTCGACAGAGACCACAAGCTCGACGTATTCAGTGACGCCCACGGGCCGTCACGCGCGTCGCCAGAGGCAGATATGGAGGACGGTCCAGCCTCGTTGGCAGGGCGTCTAAGGAACGGCGAGGTATCCGCCATGATGACAGCAAGAGCACAGAGTCATTGGCGTAGAGTTCGTCGCTTTAGGCAAGGTCTGCGCGGATTTCAACTTCCGCGTCCGTCACGTTCTTTCCACCTCCATTCACCGCACGACAGCTCCAGCCAAGGCTGCCATTTGACCCAGGGCCGTTCCTTTTAGCAGACAATTCGGGATGTGTTTCTAACGTAGCCGTTCCGAAGTCGTCGAGCCGTGGGCGAGGTAATTGGTTCGTAATCTTTACAGTAACCACTCGTTGCGTAACGTACGAGAGATAGCACATGTTTGCATGGCAGCAAAGCCCAAGGGTCTATTAGATTGCTATTAGATCTCACTCCGCGCCTCTAAGATACCGCAAATACACCTCGTTCTGCGTCTCCTCCACGTACGGATAGCCCAGCTGCGCGAGAAACTTCTCAAACTCGTGCGTTCCGTCCTCGGGAACCTGGATCCCCGCGAGTACTTTTCCCAGATCCGCGCCGTGGTTGCGGTAGTGGAACAGCGAGATGTTCCACGTCGCGGGCAGCGTCTGGAGGAACTTGCGCAGCGCCCCAGGTCGCTCGGGAAACTCTGCAGCAGCAACGCGTCAGAATCAAATTCTAATTCTGCGCAACTTGGCAGCCTCACCGAAGCGAAAGACACGCTCGTCCGGAACGCGCTGCCGCCCACCGATGAGATATCGCGCGTGGCTCTTGGCCATCTCGTTGTCGCTGATGTCGATCGCACGCATGCCCAGCTCCGCGAGCTGCTCGATCAACGCCTGCACCTCCTTGGTCCGCTCCAACGCGTTTTCGGCTATGAACGACATGTAGATGTGTGCGCGCGCCGGGCCCTCGTAGCGGTACGCAAACTCGGTCACCGCACGGGGGTGTATGGTGTTGTGCAGGGCTATGAAGCTGTATGCGGCTGTCAGAGCTGTACGGCGAGGTAGATGTGCCTTACCTGCCAGGACGCTCGGGGATTTCGACGCTAAGTAACGTTTCCCGTCCTTCACCGAGCTCTGCGCGCTCTGCGACAAAGCGTAGTCGTCCAAAGTTCATATTCGCGCCGCTGACGACGGCGACGAACGTTTTGTTGGCGCCAACAAGGTTGTTGCTGACGATGTAGCTTTTCAATCCCGCGAGAGCGAGTGCGCCAGCCGGTTCGGTTATAGAACGTGTTTCTACGCGCAAAGTTAGCAATAAAAACGACAGACTCGTGAACTTACCCTCAAAGATATCCTTGATGGCCGCACATATCTCGTCGTTGTTGGTCTTGACGATCCCGTCCAAAAGCTCCTTGCATATACGGAACGGCTCCTCACCCACGATCTTGACCGCCGTGCCGTCGCTGAACGGTCCGACCTCGCTGAGCGTAACACGTTCGCCCTTTGATAACGAGCGCTCCATAGCATCTCCGTCAATGGTCTCCACGCCCACGACACGCGTCTTGGGTGCACCGATGCGCTTGACGTACTCTGCGATGCCGCTGACCAGTCCGCCACCGCCTACCGCGGCAAATATCGCGTCGAGGTCGTCGCCTGCGGGCGCCTGGCGCAGGATCTCCAGCCCTACGGTGCCCTGGCCGGCGATGACCAGCGGGTCGTCATACGGCGGAACGAACACGAGCCCATGCGCACGTGCAAGTCGCGCACACTCCGCCTTCGCCTCGTCAAAGTCCACACCGTGCAATACGACCTTTGCACCGAGCCTGGCAACATTGCGAATCTTAATCTCTGGTGTTCCACGCGGCATGACGATGGTGCACGGAATTTTGAGCTGGCGGCCGGACAGCGCGACGCCTTGCGCATGGTTCCCTGCACGATGGCGTCAAATCGTGCGGCACGACCGACCGACCGCGGCCGCAGGCGTACCTGCACTGCACGTGACGACGCCCTTCCAGCGTTCGTCCTCGCTCAGGCTCGCCATGAAGTTGTATGCGCCGCGAATCTTGAAGCTGAACACATCCTGCAGGTCCTCGCGCTTCAGAAGGATGCGGTTCCCGAGCCGCGCGCTGAGGTTGGGCGCAGCGACGAGCGGCGTCTCGCGTACGACGTCGTAGACTTTTGCCGTGAGAATGAGACGCAGATAGTCGGGCGCGCCGCTGGGCAGCAAATGGTGCGCTGCTAATCGCGGATAGCGCAGCCCCTTGGCGCCGTCCCCGCTGAGCGGTCGCGGTGCATCAGACGAGTATTCGAGCGTCGTCGCCGTGGCCATAGACGACGACGGCCGTGTTGAAGTGAGTCGAGTCACGGACTCGTCGGACGACGGTCCGAAGAAATATCGACGGAGTTTGGCGTGCGCGTTATCCTCCTGCTGTACCGTGACCATGATCTTCTTTGCGACGCGTGCACTGGAGTCCCAGTCCCAGAGGGGGTATGGTCCATCTTATATAGCTGGGCAGGGAGTAGCGTTACGAGACTGAAGCGGGGAACGTGGCACATGACGCGGAACAACACATTGACCGCGATCCCGTACTCACATCCTCATTCGCCTCTTCAAAACATGCGTGCGCTACTTCGAAGTGTTGGATACTGAGAAGCTCCAAGCTGAATATGAGCTCTCTTCATTGGTTCTGAGAGGCTGGCTGGGAACGTAAGATTTACGTCCAGTTGCCTAATCCTTTACGGAACGTTTGCACGTGTTCCAAGGAATCTTCAAGATCCGTGGCCTCCCCATCGACGTCAAACGGTGACGGTAGGTAGGTGTACATGTAACTGATGGAGAGTCTAGAAGGAGAGTAAAACGGCGTCCACTACTCGCCTTTGCTACATGACTATGCATATTGTTGTGTCGTCCTCGCCTCTGGGCAAGCTAGAAGATTGAAGCTACCGCACTATGAGAAAATTCACAGAGTTGCATGAGCACAGTAGTATTACTGCTCCTTGAAAGCAACAACTTGAAGCTGAGAGAAGAGGAGTTCATACGAGTTGTCCTCGCTCGACAGGATAAATGTTCTCTGTGCTTCACGGTCCCACTTCTCGAAGAACTCGACGGCACCGGAGATGTGCCCGACACGTGCGCAGGCGGCGTGAATCGCAAGTAGTTGAGGATCAGGAAGTGGGAGTGGTAGACCATCATCTCCTGCAGCGGCAGCGAATGTGATGAATTTATCTTGAAGAGCACGCCACCGAGGTCCTTCGTGTTGGTAAAGCCGTATTGCATACTGATACGTGTCAACTTCGGATTCGATGGACGAAACGGGGCACACCTCGTTAGGTCCGCAAGGCTCTAAGGCAAGCTTCAAGTTGTCAAACCGCTTGCGGCAACTCTCGGTCAGTGTCAGGACATTCTCGAGGCAGTCCACCCCCGTGCCGTTTGGTTCTACAAGTTTGTCGCACATGGCGGCGTTGATGCCGAGAGCCTTGAGTACCGCTTGAATACCCTGTGCGGTCGATTGAGAAAGAATGTGACAACATTCCGTCCTCTCAAATCCGTCCTCAGAGTCGCCGACGACCTTCTCGGCAGAACGGTCAACGTCACGCGTAACGACGCATCGAAACCCGTCGCGGACAAGAGCCTGAATGACATCAGCCCTGGACGCTGAAAAAGCAATATGCGATGGGAGAGGGAGGGTCTACATACGCGAGCCTTGAGCTTTCTGCAGTCCAACGTGGAGCCTTCAAGGCAATACGTGATCAGGTCCTGTAGACACTCGTATTGTTTCGGAAGCCACGAATCTTCGTCGTCTGAGCGGTCCGATAGCTCGCTACTAGTCCGGAAAACTACACGGGTACGTTAGAGCGCCACGTGAGCTTGCGGGATGATCATGAGCACTTGGACGTACATGCACGCAACAAGACCTCTCGATAGCGCAATCCTAGCTGGTCGACCGTCATACGCTCGCGGCCGTCGCCAAGAGAGACGACCTCTTGAGCAAGTGCAGGGAGTGCATCTGGAAGCGTTCTGCGCAATATCCAGAAAGTAGTCATGAAATGGCCGAGTATCCGAGTATTCATGAGCGCCTCGTCGTCTTCAGCGGAAGTTTCGGCCACGCGAACGAGGGAATAAGCCGTCTTGATGCACTCAAAATGCGGGTGCTCTGATATTTCCGACAGGTCGTCCAGGGGTGGGAGAGGTGTGCCCATTATTGCGGATATCGATGTGGCAAGAGACAAGCGCCGGCGCGGAAGTCGAAACCCGCGTAAACAAACCGACGACTCTTGCTCTTGCTCTTACTCGCCGTTTCTTAGACGCTCTGCCAACCAGACTGCACCTTTATCCATATCTACCTCTGGCGGCGGCCGGTGGGCGTTGCTGAATGCATCAAACGTGTGGTTCCCTCGACAAAAGTCTGGACGTGCTCTCCTTTGAAAACACTATTGCACGGTCTGGGTGGACGCGCCGGAGACTGGGCTTTGCAGAACTCTCTGGCACTATATAGCCGCCATACGACTGAAGCGCCGATGCCTCTGGCGTTGTCGTGCATTTTTGTGGCGGCGGAGGGGCTATGTACGGCGCGGCATTGCAGGAAACTGAGGACTGACAACCGCCTACCAGATGTCGTCCCGAACTGGAGTACGACCTAGACCAGCACATGGCTCTGTAATGAACTCGGTGTGCTAGTGATCAGTCCAGACGACCGCAAGGCGCCCTACTCGTGCACGGTTGCCTAACTCTGCGACTCTATTCACAACATTCCCATTTGGCATTTTCCCTCGAGGGCGCCCAGTACTACACCTTACATGCGGAAGACAGCTCGACAGCGCTGGCGGCTACAGACGACCTTTTCCCGTCGTTACTTCGTGCTGCATGTCTATATGGGTGTCGCTGGCTGCGCGGTAAATCGTATCCCGCACCAGATGTGTCGTTGTCGGTCCCTCGCGCATCATGTTCCTCTTCACGGGCCAGCACCCATACCTCTTCAAGGGTTTCCGCTTCTTTCAGTGACGTCTGAGCTCTGAGACACCAAACTATGGCGTCCGGCTCGGAATTTTGTTACGGACTGGATCGTCGGGGAAAGGAAAGCTATATATGCAGCCTCAGTCAACCTCTCGTACGCCATCTAACGACATAACCAGCCCGATTTCCAAGATGAACGCTCAGTACAAGGCATCGATGGCCGTAAGTGCTATTTGCGACCCCGACTTCAGCATCCTATCGCTCCGGTACCGCAGGAACAAGGACGGCACGATAATCCGCTACCGCAACTTTGAGCTGCACTCGGCGACCCTGCACAAGCGACTTGAAACGTTTGGACGAAGCCTTCGTTTAGCTGGAATCAGGGAAGCACAGCATGATCTCGTGAGTGCCGTATGTGATTCAAGACACTGATATTGTACTCACACCATCTCCTAGATCACCATGCTCGAAGGCAGGTGTGAAGCGTTACTACAGTCCACCTCACTGACCTCCTATGCAGCGCAGATATATAATGTTCTGTTCCTTTGGGACAGAGTCATTGCCAAAGCTCAGGACTACTCACTGTGGGATAAACCGGACTCGAGAGCAGGCGCCTTCATCAAGTCCCGACTCGACTTGGTTCTGCACCTCGCGCTCGACACTCTCTACGAGATGGATGAGAATTACTCGATGTACCTTCCCAAGTACGAGACGTTGTTCACGGACAAAATCAGCCCGTGTCAGTGCCCTTTTTGCGCTCGCAATGCTGATGCCGTCAAATTGGTACAGGAGAACGCTGTCAGGAACTGCAATGAACTGCGTATTTCCGAGTTTCGTAAAGTTTTCAGCGATATAGACTGGAACGATGTACCACAGATTCTCGTATAGACTGTCCATTCGGTGACTATTTCACAACGTCGGAGTCGAAGCTATGAGTGATTTATTCCTTGCTGCAATACGTATGCGGTCCTATGGTTCGCATATCTTGTAGGTCTGAAGATTGCTCAACTCTGAGTCTCGCTGCGGAGCTCCCCTGCTAGCGCAGCGCCTTCGCTTGCAGCCATATCGCTCCAAGCCCTGAACAGGAACGCAGAACAGCTTGATCAGAAGGGAGGCGACTCGGAAATGCGGCGGAGCGTATAAGACGGAGATAAAAGGTTACTGGTATGCGAAGGTCAGTCC
Organism: Exidia glandulosa HHB12029; assembly: GCA_001632375.1. Taxonomy (NCBI): domain Eukaryota; kingdom Fungi; phylum Basidiomycota; class Agaricomycetes; order Auriculariales; family Exidiaceae; genus Exidia; species Exidia glandulosa. Next base: position 149,669 of record KV425925.1, read on the forward strand.
GCCGGGCTTCAGTTCCTCCAAGTTCCCGCCGAGCCCTTCTCTCGGCCTTTGAGGCATGTCCGACGCTGCTGCCCCTCGCTCTGGAGTACTATACCATTCTATGCTTCAGTACGCTTTCCGTCCCGTCTTCTGCGTCGACGCATGCTTCCCCATTCGTGACGCGCGCGTACGCGTGGCTAGCTTCACGTGTGGCTAGGCGAGCTGGTTTCATCCGTGAGAGATGTGGCTAATAACTATCGAAAGTGGAAGGGTAACAGCGACTGGTCGCTGCACACCCTTCTCTGTAAGGTAATGGTAGGTATCTGACAGGAAACGTACAGTTCGGTTTTGGTCTGGGCGGGTCGATGGCAAGCGACGCGAAGCGGCCGAGTGCCGGATTCGAGTGTCGAGTGGCGCGGATGGCGGGATGTACGGCGTTGAAACTGGGCGTCGATGTGGCTAATTCATTTCAATGTAAATGCGCAAAGTCGTACGGCGGGTTGAGGAGCGAAAAGAGTTGTACATCGGACGTGCTCCCCTTGCTGCACGCGCCGGGGCGTCGGAGAGACACCAGAACAATGCGTATTTGCGATCTGAGAGGCGCGGGGTGAGATCTAGGTTTACGGCTGTGAAGTTTGTTGCAGGTGCTGCGAGTGATGTCACTGCCGGCCACTCAACCGCCATGTGCGTGCCAACCCTGCACAGCGAGGCGGCGGGCGTAAGCAAGGTGAAGCGGATTTGGGGCGTGTCCTGTAGGCTTAGGAGTGTGCCAGCTGGTGAGGTCGGATCGGAGCAAGTTCGCATCGATAGGGCGGAAGATGCGAGAGCGAGAGGATCGATGACGGAATGCTGTACTTTGGGAGTCTGCCACAGGAATAAGATTCGAGAATAAAGAGATATTCCAGAGTACTATAGACGTTACGAGAAAGTGATGAGAAGGAGGTGCAAAATTAGGATCCGCGGAGGCATCTGCTGTTTACGGGAAGGGGAAAAAAGAGGTCCGACCCGAGGCTCTGACCTGTACGACGACGACCCCGTCCGTCGTCTGTGCCCGCCCGCCGTCTGTTTCACGACCCGGCGCGTTCGCTCGCCCGTCGCTGAGCCCTACCCGCATCCGCTAAAGATCTCGCCACCTGCTGGCAGGTCTACATTTTGCTCATTTTATAGCTCTTTTCACCACAAATCGTGCGCCGCGCCCAGCCCAGGTCTCTTACTTTCGCTTACTCGCCGGTCCAGAATGAACAAATCGTCAACGGTAAAGACAAGCCAGCTTTCGACGCATTCTGCCTGGGCACGAGGTCCTCCACAGAACGCAGCCGCCAGCAGCTCTTCTTCCCCACGCTCCCAGTCGCCCGCAACGACCCCCACGACTCTTGGCCACCAGCGAAAGCCCAGCGGTCTCAGCGCAGTCTCCAATGCAGCAGTCGCAGTCCGTCCAGGCGCAGCAGCAGCAGCGCCCCGCC
>KV425925.1:185269-219496 GCA_001632375.1 Exidia glandulosa HHB12029
TTAAAGGCAATCGTGCACCGCCAAGGCGCGTTCACTCCGAAGATCAGCGCAGTACGCGAAGTTGTGCTTGTCGCAGCACCAGGCGACGAGGAGCTGGGCGACGTGACGGACACTGTTGGCTCTGCACTCGGCGTCGGCACCCATGTGCACATCGAGCGACAGTGGGAGACCCAGATGCGATATCTCATTGTCGTTGGCGGGCGCGGAGCACCCATCGGCGGCAGACTGCCTATATGGATGACACTCATGCCGCTCGCGCCGATCAAGATATACCGTATCTCCATCCTCCTCGAAGGTGCGTTTTCGTTTACGCCTCTCGTCTGCAGGGGCTCGGGAACTTATGCCAAGGCAATTGCGTTTTTTCCCTTCGTTCTCAGAGCGCGTCGACTACTATGCCCATCGAAGACAGGTCGTGCGGCACGATGCCATCCGGCGGTGGGAGCTCCTCGCGTTGCGAAATAACGACAAGCGCTTGCTTCCCGTCGACATTGAGCAGCACGACGCGCCGCTCGACGCCCTTCAAGTGTCGCCGCTATTCCCCTACGTCTGTTACGACCCGTATGCCTCGACGGGCACCGACAGCGACGGCAACGCGAAGAACCAGCCGCACACAGAGCGACGGGATGATGCGCTTGTCAGCATGCTATCGCCCGACGGGCCATGGATGCTCCATGCGGACTTGACCATCCCTCAACCGTGCGGAAGGATACACTTCACGAACCGACATCCGAAGAGCAGTCTCGGTGTCAACCATATCCTCAAGATCGTCATACGCACAGAGCGCGGGGACGACAAAGAGATTGATGCGAAGACGGGTAGGAGGAAGCAATTCGATATCGTCGTGCAGACGCCGATACATATCCTCTCTGTGAGTGTGCAGCAGATTTTACGCCTCGCCACTGACGTCCGGGTCGCAGTGTCGATGCAACAACGATTGGACAGCGCTGCCTACGTACTGCAGGATAGCGCCACCCGACGACTTGGGACCTCTCGCCTGCAACTGTCAACGCAAAGCAGCCTCCTCCTCCGCGCCTGCGTCCAGTACCGCCGCCCCCGCACCGACAGCCTCTGGCTCGCGCATGGCGTCGTCCGCACCGTATGCCGCTCCGGGACACGCACCGAGCGCTGCCGCCTTCCGCATGGCACCGACGCCCTTTGGGTTGGCCCGCGCCGGGGCAGGCGCCGCACACTTCCTGCACGTCATTCCCGACCCACACGCCACAAGTCCCGCCATCGAGGGCTCAGGCGGACCTGCGCCCGGCGACGAGCTCTCAGAGCACTCGAGGAAGTTCGAGCGGCTCATGGCAGGACTGGAAAGTCCTGCTGGCGACGAGCCTCCACGATATCAGTCATGATTTACACCCGGGGGATTTGTTGTACGGTAATTTATTCCTGTTCCTTGTTCTGGGGGATCTTCATTCTTTACATAGCGGATTTGGCCACTGACGAACGTATACCATTGTTGTAGTATGAACCACCCGTCTCGCAAACGGGGAATCTACATTTACTCTACAATACATAACACAGAGGAAGAGAACGAACGAATGGCCCTGCGATAGTTACATACAAGTCCGAGCAAGCCAGTGAAATAATGTAGGCATGTGTGTGGGGCGACCGGGACTTAGATTGAAATCAACGTCTCCATCGGCTGTTAGGTGGGTACATTAGAGTTGCAAAGGGGATGTGCACAGGGAAGAGCAGCGCACGATTGGTTGCGATGCGGAGAGCTGGGGCGTTTGGACGTTCTTGCACATCTCGGGGAGCTTGACGCTGGGGAGGGCCGTCAACAACTCTGCTCGGGCATTGGGACTGCCACTACTTGCCACAGTTCGTCGAGCAAGCTTTGATATGTATGCTGCTTCGCACGCAGGGCGGAGATGAAGTTGTATGTCATTACGCCGCGTATGGTTTCGCCAATCTTCTTCTCATACGCCGCCTCGTTGTCCTGGCATGCAGACCACAGAATCTGAAAGCAAGTAGGTCAGTAAAGTTAAGAACAGACGGGACGCAGTAATTCGTACAACGTCGCCGTCACTGTCTTTTCGTGTGGGGATTGGGCGAGCGGTGGTCACGTCTACTCGGGGTACCTGCTTCGTCGGAAATTAGGGAACGCGGGACAGCAGTCTCAGTCTGTAATACGGACCTCACGACTTGACGTTAGGCGACGGAATGGTGCCCGCGGCCGCATGCGGCGGGCCTTCATCATGCTCGGGGTCGGGCTAGGTGTACGCGAAGGTCGCCGAACGATTGGTGGTGTCTTGACGATCTCCGGAAGGTCGAGCCCGGTGCCGGAATTGCAGCAGTCGAACACGGCGGTGAGGCGACATCCTCGAGGTAACGGTTTGACGAGGATGTTGAACATCTCCTATAGAAGAGTAAGCTTTCCACAGGGAGTGCGGTACAAGTTGACGCACATCATCGACAATGATATGCCCGTCGGACGTCTTGATAACTGGAGGGGATGGTCAGGTTTATGTATGTCAATACAGATTTCGTTACACACCCTCGTCAAGGTCGTCGTACTCGTCACCGTCATCGTCCATCACTTGGCCGCCATGACCAGCAACTGGAAGGGGACTCGGTGTCAGTGTCAAAAACGCGAGTCATTGGTAATGTCACTCACAGTGGAAGAACAGCTGGTCGCCAGGGCGGGCACCTTTCACAAGGTTACCCATTTCGCGCAGCTACACGATTGGGGTGACAAGTAAGCCATCGGAATCAGTACGGTGGCTCCTGACCGCCCGTCGGGGATCGCAACTCACGACGATATCTCGCGTCGGTTGCGAGCCAGGTTGGATCAGGTCGTCCTTCAGGACCGTGAATTCGTCCCTTGACCATCCGAAGTTCTCTAAGAGTGACTGTTCAGAGGAGGCAAGCTCAAGAAGTGGCAGACAGACATACCCATGAGGAGGTGCTGCATGTCGTCAATATCTGCGTACGCCCCCTTGAGCACGTTATCCTTGTCTTCGTCTCTCCAGTAACGGATACCGATCTACAAGCAAAGTATAAGCGACCAAACGTCCGATGACGTACCATATACTTACAAGCAAAGCACGTCTTCGTCCGGGACCTGGTTCAAGTCCGAGCTGCTGTGCGAAGGTTATGTGGTCCTTGAAATCCATGATTTTCGGGCTTTGCACGATCTCCTCTGCAGGCGATGAGTCAGGAACAGTGAAGGCCGCAAGACGCTGTGCGTACCCATGAACTTAGGTTCATCGTATCTGGAAGCCAAAGTCTACAGTCAGCCAAACCAATACGATTAAAGGCAGTGAAGAGCGTCGCACAGTTGTATGTAGATGTCCTGGTGCTGATTATCCGCCACCAGGGGTTCACTCGACGTGACTGGTCGGATAGGACCCGAGGGTGGGGAGAAGAATATGGAGGCGCAGGACGACTCGGCCGCCGCGCTATTCGGTGTTGCAGGCGTGCTGCATGGGCGCTCTCAGTTTCGATCACAACAGGAGTGGTATGCAGACGAACACCGAGAATTCCAGGGGAGTTGAGTTGGTGCTGCTCGAAAGCGCCGGGCTCCGAGACGAGGGAGAGAGATTGGTCGTCGAGGCATGTCGTGAGCGCAACCACTGGTCGCCGACGCTGATACCCAATGCTGGGATGACGTGCATGGTGCGCGGGCCTTATGGCGACCGATAAAATATGGAAAGCAGAGTGCGGACGAAGATGAAGATTGTCAAGATGCACAGGGGCGGTGTCAGACTTTATCTTAGTCTCGTTACCAGACTCTGTAGGAGAGGTTCGAGAGCGCTGGGTAGTTCGGGACGGACTTAGACGGTCGGAATGTAGACTCCGCAATTGTGATGTTTGGTAGTATTTGGTGCACGCTCGGAACCTCTCCTAAGAGTCTGGTCGATTTTGTAGAGGCGAGCACCTCTGGTGACCTTATCCCCGCAACCTCCCTCAAACGCGTCGCGACCTGTTCTATTACACTCTTGACACGCCCTCGACGCGTCAGACCCGCGTGCCCACGACAGATCGGTCTCTATTCCGCGACCAAGCGCGCGCTCCTGACAGCATCACGACGCGTCTTCCGCCGACCAATGGACGCGACACCGACAGCACCAAACGATACAGGGAATGCAGCCGCCCCGAGCGTTCCGTCCGAGCCCGTGGCCCCTGCGGAATGCTCGGCAGGGGTTCCTGCGCGCTCGGAGGTGCAGACCGGGCCACCAGAGCTTGCCGACCGCGACCACTGCGCAGCTTGGGTCCCTGCACCTTGGGAAGTCATGGTGGAGAACTTTACGGCTGCAACGGCGAAGAATCCGAATGAGTGGCAGGTTCAGCCGGGCGTGAATGCCATGCAGCTCGGGAAGGACACCGTCGTTCTGGCACCGACAGGGTCTGGCAAGACATTCCCTCAGATTATGGCGGCTTTCTTGCACACAGGAGTATCTATTATTATTCTTATGCCTCTAAACGAGTTGGAGAAGCTCCAGATAAGTTCACTAGGACATTCTTCCGCCCGCACAAAGTACTGATACTCCAACACGTCAAGAAATTCCGCAAATGGGGACTGAAGGCGTATGTTCTGAACCAGCAAACGAAAACTCCCGAGCTCATGAAGGTATTCATCTAATACAGTATGCATTTCTTGTCCTTACTATTTTTTAGATCATCCGAGAGCGTGACTTTCAGGTCCTCTGCACTTCTCCCGAGCAGATGGATCTCAACAGCGGTCTACGAAGCTTCGCTCGGGATCCCAAATGGGCAAAGAACCTCGTCATTGTCGTTGACGAAGCCCACTGCATCCCGCGCTGGAAGGACTCGTTCCGCAAGACCTACGCGAGCATCGGCGCCTTTCGGGCATATCTCCCGCATCACGTCCCGTTCATTGCGTGCACTGCAACGGCGACACCGAGGGATGTACGGGTTATTTGCGAGACCCTGCAGCTCGGAGCGGACGTCGACATCATCAACTTGGGAAACCACCGCACGAACCTCATCTGGGAAGTCCGCACGATGAAAGGAGCGGCGCAGTCGGTTGACGAGGTCGACTTCATGGTCCCCGAAGGGATCACCAAGCCGGAGGATCTCGAGCAGCAGCTCCTATTCTGCAACGAGCGCGGACAGACGCACGTACTGGCGCATCGGCTCATGCAACGGCTGCCGGAGCACCTTCGACACACGGTAGAGATATACCACTCACTTCGAACGGTCAGGCAACGAGCCTGGACGATGTACCGCTTTGAACGAGGCGAAACCCGTATTATTGTGTGCTCAGAGGCGATTGCGATGGTGCGCTATTACGAACATGCACCCGAACGTTAAACCTGACGCTATAGCAGGGCTGTGACTTCCAGAACGTCACCCGTGTTGTCCAGTTTATGATAACCGACTCGCTCACGACCTGGATCCAGCGCGGCGGACGCGGTGGACGCAACCCTGCGCTAACGTGCCGCTGTATCATGCTCGTCCAGCCGAGCGTATTCCAACTCGTCAAACCTCGAAAGAAACGGAAAAAGAAGAAAGCAACATTCGAGGTCGTCGACAAAGGTCCCGCTCCGGATGGCGCTGGTGCGGGATCCGGTCTAGTCCACTCTACGACGCTCGCCGAGCTGGAGGCCGCAGCAGCAGCACTGCGCGAACAAGACGACCAGAACACGGCCCTAGACGATGGCAGTGCACTGGAGGAGGGCACTGACGAGGTCGACGAGGAGGACGATGAGATCCAACTGGTTCGAGTCGAGGTCGAGGTCGAAGTGGACGTAGAAGAGGCGAGCGGTGACACAACCGGAAACTCGCGAGGGTCGTCCTCTACCAGCACGTCTACATCGGCATCGACACCGACAGCAAACGAGAACACGACTAGGAAGAAGAAAATCAAGAGGACAGAGGTCCAAGCCCGTGTGTTCGCGAAGAAAGTCGAGCGCGATCTGCGCGCGTTTGTCTCGACCAAGGATTGTCGTGGCAAAGTCATCGATACCTCATACTTAAATCCCGCGCACGACGGTATGTGGTGATCGCTCTAACTCTATTTTATTGCTCTAATATATTGTCAGAACCGCACGCTGGATGCTGTGACCTGTGCATCGCGCGGAAAGCAGCTCAGGTGCAACAAGCAGACGGCGCCGCAGCCGAACCAGCCGCACAGCCAACTCTCGACGAAGGCGAATCGAACAGCAGCATGCAGGCTGATACCCAGCCGTCCGTAAACACGGATGATTCGTCGAACGCGCAGCCTCCTGGTCCAGCGCGGAAGGAGGCCGGTACTGGCGACCGGCGCGGTGACATGCTCGATGCAGCGCGTAGCGCGATCCTTTCCTGGCGGTACACAACGTGGAAGCGAGACATGCGCCGCAGCCTTCTTGGTGAGCAAGCTGTAATGTCTGATGCAGATGTCCAGATCGTTGGTCGACGGCGCGATATTCGTGATGTGGCGAGCTTGCGTGCGGCCGTACCAGCGTGGGGACTATGCGACAAGTACGGCCCAGCTCTGCTCGCAAAGCTGGACGAGATCCTCAAGGGCGAGGACGCTGCACGGGTAGCAGCTCAGCGCGAACGAGACGAGGCTCGTGCGGCCGCGCAGCGGGCCAGGGACGAAGCGCGGCAGCAAGAACAAGAGGAACGCCGTGCGGCTCGCGAGGCGGCGCGTCGCCCATCGAAGAAAGAACAACGGCAGGCAGAGCGCGACGCTTTGGTTCAGGCGGGAAAGACGCCTCGCGGACGGCCAACAAGAGTCGAATTGGAGCGGCGTGCAGGGACTGCTGCCAGTAGCGTTGCGCCTGCTGCGCTCGCCACACCCGTTCGTGCCAGTGGACCCGCGAATCCCGCGCGCTCTGCCGTCGGGTCTATTCCCTCATCCTCGCCGCATCCATCCTTTCCGCATATCCCTGCGGATGTAACCCTCCAGTCTATTCCTCGCACACCGCTTCCCGCCAGCCTGCAGCAGCCACTGGCTCATTCGTCGATATCACGCCCTACTCCACTTGCGTTTTCCCTCACACCAAGCTCGTTCGACGGCCGCGGCAGTTCCAGCGCTTTTCGTCGCCAGGGCGCGCCTTCGAACTACGTGGTCTCGCCACTGTCAGCACCTCCCGCGGAGCAGCATGTTCTGGTCGATCTGAACGGGCGGAAGCGGGCGCGTACAGGTGGGGAACGATGTACGCCTAGTCCGAAACGTTCTCGACGCTAATGTACGGTACTACAACCTCAACGCGCATGCACGTATGTACAGTATCATAGGACATCAAGTAGTATCCATATAGTCCGCCCACTCTGCCCACTGCGACTCCTCATCGTCCACTTCCTGCGCATTGACGGCGGATGATCCAGTCCGGTTGTCCATCTCCATTGCTGTACTAGTACTGCTATGAGCGTTGTCCACAGAGGTTGGCGGATAAAGGACTGCCGGGAGCGTGCCAGGCTGCATCGTAGAGTCTGGTAGTTGAACTGGTACCACAGGCGGAGTGGACGGCGGGACTTCGAAGTTTTGGGCGGTAGAAGCGTACCGAAGAAAGACTTCGCGCAGCTCCCAGTGTTCGTTGAAGAACTCTCCCGTCTCGAGGTCTTTCAACCCTTTACGGAATGCATCGCTAGGCTTATCCTGCTCGCTTTTTGCGAGTCGGCCCGCAGTGAACTCATGAATCTTCGCGTTGTGAAAGCGCGAGACCATGGAAGCGATGTCACGATCCGCGTTCGGCGCGGAGTGGCTAGTGCCGTGATACAGTTGCGTGAAGCTGCTGTCGACGTCCTTGCAGATTGCGTCCATGACAGGTAGCGCCGGTGATATCTTCCGTGTGAGTTCCATGCTCGAGCTTGCAGCGTGAGTGCTGTGGTTGTTCTGTAATCGATGAGATGGAGCCCAGTGAGAAGAAAATAGAAGACACTACCTTGACCTTATCGTTGTTATGCTCCTGAAGTTGCCCGGTGGGCATGAAACGGTTTGGTTGACCGCTGAGGTTGACGAGCAAGCAGTGGTTGAATATCACGTCGCGCAGTTCCGGAGTTGCCTCCTTCGAGACGAACTGCCAGAACTCATAGAGCTCTCGGGCATAGTTGGTGTTTCCTGACCCCTTGTAAAAAGCTAAGAGTTTCGGTAACGCGTCGATATAGACTCCAATGTCGCCCTTCTTCAAGGAGCGACGGAGCGTGAGGTAGAAGGCCATATCGCGCTCAGCGAGCGCCCGACCATAGAGTGCGTCGTCAAAGTTGTTCGTGTTTGCTCTACGAGCAGCATCGAACTCGACGACGGCCGAAGTAGACTGCCGCTCGTAGAATATATCCTCGGCGGCTGTGCGCAGCTCATCTGCTGTCTGTCTGTCGGCCCAGGTACGAAGATCGGCGAGAGAGCTGCATCCCGAGCGCCAGAGCCAGCAGTCGAGAGTACTAGCAGTATAAAAGTGCGTGATCATCTCGTCAAGTGTATGAAAGTCAGGTTTCTTCTTGTTGGCGGCCATTCCGGTGCGGTTGAGAAATTTGATCTCGCGCCCAAGCCCGTGACCGACAGACGTGCCGTAGTGGTTCTGGTGAATGTCGATAGCCACAAGCCACGTCTGGTGAAAGAGACAGCCGAACTGTATGAGCCAGTCGAGACGATCCCAGCCGTTCTCGGCGTCGATGCGAAAGCGCTGCAGTGCACGCATTCTAGCCGTTGTGAGACCGTCACCACCCCAAGGCAGTGCACGGAGCTTCGCATAGAGCTCCTGCGCCTCGGGTGTGTTCAGGCCCATCTGCTTCATGAATGCTTCGATGCATTGCTCGGTACCGGCGTAGCTTGTCTCGTCGATCGGTTCCGTCTTCAACATGAAGTACTCCGTGCGATGCTCGGGTCCTGTCGGAAGTTGTCGTACGGGTGGCGGAGGGTCAAAGACGGGATCTTTGCGCTGGGAGAAGTCGTGGAAGTTGGGTGCCTCGAGGAGAGAAAGAAGAATATAGTGAATATGGAGCTCTGCAAGACGGTTGTCTGCATCTTGGTCGAGTAAGTCGGTATACGAGAGTCGGGGGATTGCAGATGGATTGCTGATGCGGAGATCCGCCATCCGTGTTCTCAGCGACGTGAGAGCGAGTCCGTACGAGTTGAGAACGGATAGAACATGTCTCGGGAGCTTTATTACGGTGGCTGCAGTCGCGTTGATCGTTTCCGCGCGGTTCTGTGCCCGCTGACTCTGCACACCGAACACGAGGAGGACATTGTCCATGTCGATGATGCAAGCCTCGGTTGCGACCCACACCTGCATATCGGCCATAGCGGAATCAGCCAGCGAGTCGATAGCGCTCAAGGTCCAGTCATAGCTAAGGGTGAGTCCCAAAGACTGCAGAAAGTCGAAGACCTTAGTCGGAGTGCCTTTGGCCTTCAGGTAGATCGAGAGCTTGCGCTGGAGCACGTTCTGGCGCTGGGATCGAGCGAAGAGGATCATGCTACCGATTGCTCCAATCATCTACAGTTTGTGAGGAGCAGGTAAAAGTATGGAAGAATTGTACGCACATTCCGCCGGTGAAGCTCGTGCCGCTCGCCTGTCCTTCGCGCGGTATTCTTGCTCGTCATAAGCGCTAACAGAGACGAGACAAGCCGAGGACAGTGCAAGTTCAGTTCGGCGACGATGCCGTCGATAGACACCTCGAGCAGCGCGTCACCGTCGACTTTGGGCGGCAACACCGGCAGCTGCTTCTCGTACTTCATCACCTCAACGCTGAGCTGCTCCAGGACCGTTTCGAATGCGAAGCCGACAAGAGCGCCTTTAGCTCCCTTGTATCGTTTGCCGTCCCGCGTCGCGCTGCGGTGCGAGGGACGTAACATGGCACGTAAAATCCGCGGGAGAAGCGGACTCGATGTGAACTCGCGCCGAACCTTGACAAGAACAGGGTCCGATGTGCATGGAGCGTCGCCGTAGAATAGAGCATTCATGAAGCCAGCCAGCGATATACCACATTTTCTGAGGGCGCTGCAGACATATAGCACTTTCTGGCGCATTGTACGCTTCCTCCGCCTACTGCGTCGTTGTCGCTTCGTAGGTCTCGGTGTTGCCGAGTCAGGGTCCAAGACGTCGAAATCCGAGCTAGGTAAAGCCAAAGAGCTGCTTCGAGGTACAGGACTCGAGCTCGGCATGAAGCTGTCGTCGCTCGGAAGGTGCGCCGCAGCGGCTGAAAAGGACCTTTTGCGCGACATTTATAGCAGTGCAGACAAAACTAACAACATAGAACGTCAATTTCAAGTCATAACACGAGGTGTATATAGTTACAGGGGAGGTTGTGTAGATAAGGCCGCCAGAGGTGCTCGCCTATACAAAATCGACCAGACCTCTAGGAAGAAGTCCGAGCAGCGACCACACAACACCAAACATCGAAAAGCCGGAGCGCCCCGGCCCGGACCTCCCACTTCCTAGAGGTCTGGTTACGAGACTAACTTTATCTCAGCTCGACAGGTCCGCACATCGGTCACCGCCTCTGACAAACATCACGGCCTTATGTCAGCAGACTTGCGGCCACAGGACCGAAAGGAGTCACTCAGACCGAGTTACGTTGCCGCATGTAGACGATTCATGGAGAACGCGCAAGCTCGCTGAGAAATCTGATTGTATTCGTGTACTTGAGTTGATGTGTCTAAGCCATCCGCACACCGCCTTCAGGCATATGGTTGGCATACGGGAACACCTCCGCGCGCAGCCACGGAGATGCCGGGTCACGAATCTCTTTCCCGTTGAGGTCGTATGCCACGTCATGGCCGTAGTCGAGCGCCGCAGGCGGTTTGGGTACACAACGCGGTTCCTTGACGCCGTTCTCGTCCGCAACCCATCGTCCGTGTGCGTCTTGGTTGAGAAGAACGGCGTTGGCGCTCGCCAGCGACACGTCCGAGTCGTGGAAGTTCAGAGGGGACAACACGAAGCTGTGTCGTTGGCGTCAGCAAGCGCTAATTGCGACCCTGCATAGTGCCTCACCTGGACGACGCGGTGTTCATGCGCGTGTTCGGCACGTCCTGCAGCATGTTCAGCACTTCAAGAGCAAGTAAGGACCTTGGCATGCGTACCTCCGCCTGCGTAAGGTGATGGGTGCCGACGTTCACCCACGCGACGATATCCTCCTGCTCGATGCTCTCCCTGAACACGGAATAATAAGTCCACTAGCGCAGGCGCATCGCATTGTGAGCGTACCCATCAAAGAAGAGGTCAAAATCCACCGGAGGGGCGCCTGGCAAGTGCTGATTCCAAGCGCTACTACTGCTGGGCTCAGTCTCGTGGCGCTTCGACGACAGTTAGCTTGTGATCCCTTCAGAAGGGACACACATACACGCGTGACGGCCATATTGTCCTTCGCCCAATTAGCGTTCTTCAACAGCCTCTTGCTCCCGACAACAGTCTACAGGTACACTCAAGTTAGCCAGCGACAAGGACGCGCTGTTCCGAACCGGCCGCACATTGTGGATGGGCGACATGCCCGGAATGATTTGGTATCCCCGCGGTACGCCCCACGCGTTCTTCTCGTCGGTGTTAACAATAGCGTACGCGCCCTGGAAGTTCTGCGGGTAGCGCAGACGGGCCTCGCTCTCGTTCTTGATGATGCGCTGCGAGATGAATTGCTGGCGCGTCGATGGGCCCCAGTCGTCGTCGAGCCACTCGTGTGGTACGTCGCGCACTTGCGTCTTCTTCTCGAGGAGCGAGTTGCGCTCGTTCACGAGGTCGAAGTCGACCTGGCGCAGTGTCAATATCGCGATGCGGTGCGTCGACCAAGTTCATACCTTAAAGTTGATGACATGGTCGTGCAGGGTGCCCATGGACCGCATGTACAACCGCGTACCGTGCTGGTCGTGTTCTGGATACCAATAGCCGCCTGCGATACGCGTAAGGAGTAGGACGCATCTTATACGCTCATGCGTACCTTGCAGATACCCAGACGCCGACACACGGACCTCAAGCGAACCATCCAGCATGAACGTGTAGTCGAACTACTCAATATCAGACCAGGACATCTCCAGATATGAGTGCGTGCTCACAGCTGTGTAAAAGGGATAAAGCTCTTGTCAACCGTGCATCTCTACGTTTTGTACCACTCACTGTAATCGTAACTAAGATAGCATCAGCGCCTGTAAACTAGTGGTCGTCGACTCGTCGTCGTGACACGTACTTTCCGACTGTCGACACACTGCGCACGACCAGCACGTAGTCCTTGATCGCGCCCGTCTCGCCTTTCGCGTAACCCCGGTGGCGACTGAGCGCGCGACCCGTGTCTTGCTCGAAAATGCAGATAGCGCGAGGGTTCGTCATTGAGCCCGACGAGCTGTGAACGGTCGCGGGCAAGAATACAGCACCGTGCGGGCAGTCGTATCCAGGCAGCATCTCGTGTACGCAAGCACCCATGCCGAAATATCTGAGGAGCGTGAGGTTAAGGTACTACTGTTCTACGATGGAAACGTCGTGGTACCTGTCAAGCCAAGCTGTGGTTGCCTGACGAGGGTCGTCGCCACCTGGAAAGCGTCAAGGGAAGTCAAGTCGTTATACTGAGGCCTCGTACTGTATTGTGCCATGGCTGCAAATTTGATAAGCATTTTAAGAGCGTCGTGTCGAGGAGGAGGAGAACGAACCTTCTTGCGGTGCAAGCTCGTAGATGACACGTTCGTTCAGGAAGTTGATATTCCAGAGCGATAAGCCCTGTATCGTAGCACATAAGTGAGTCAAGGACGACAAGTACGCCAGAGCAGCACATGCCATGTCGCGGTCGAAGCCCAAGTAGAAGTCCCATCCCATCCACGAGACGTAGCGTTGGTCTGTGTCGACGCGGAATCGATGACCTGCAAACGACACGGCGCGCGGTCCTGCCTTGTCATCCAGATCGCGCGGGTCGCCCTTGCGCACGCGAGTCGTCCATGCGGGGTCAATGTCCGGGATATGCTCGATTTCGAGTGTGCCGTTGTCGAATGCCTGAACAAAGTCCGCAGTGGACGAGAAGACTTGGCGGTTGTACACAAGCTGTCAAGTACCTCAGGTCTACTAGAGGCGGTGGGTGCTATGGGCATGCACACCTTTGTAGTCTTCCACAGTGAAGGGTCGGTGCCAGAGGCGTCGATGTATTGGAAGAATGGGAGGGGGTTAAGCCATGAGCCAGGCCCCGTACGCTTCCACTGGATCCACAGTCTGGAAATCTCGTTGGACTTGGTAATTTGCCACGACGAAATGATGCCCACCTTCGGAACGAACCATCGAACGACCATGGACCAGAACCAGCGACAGTAAGCGTATCGTTCGGCAAGCCACGCATGACACCGCCGAATAGGGACTGCGAGACGCGCTCAAGGTCCTTCGTGAGCTGTCCGAACATGTTGAACAGGCTGTCCTCTGCGGAACTCGGTTAGACATGAAGAATAACTACTGACATGCGCTGCACTTACGAACGGTCATGGTGCGAGAGTTATGCGGAACAACAGGCCGATGGTAAATCTCGGAGTGAGGTACTGCCTTTGTCGATTTCGAGATGGGCAATGGTCCAACGCGCATATTCTGCACTGTGGGTTCGGCGTGCCCGCCGAAGCTGAGGACCGCACGGGCGAATCGAGCAGGCTTGGGACCGCCCTTGTAGAACGCTAGGGCATCGGCCTTTGGAGGAGGAATAGCCTCGATAACTTCGACGAAGTTGTCACTGTTAAGATGTAAGTGAGATCAAGTCACCGGGGCGCCACAAACGCACTTGATCTTTGCCTTCTCTCCGCGCGTCAGGTTGAAGCCTTGCGCGGGATCCAGCAGCCACTCGCGTATGTCGACAACCTCTTCAACAGTCAGGCCGAGCCATACGTTGGCCTGGACTGGCTTCTCTGGTGCAATCGCCGTTGGTGGCTGGCAGTCTGGGACAAATGTCTCTGGAGCCCGCGCAGGATCGTAGAGCGCCCCGTTGGAGAAGAAAGCGCGCGCAGCGAGCAGAAGGGCGGCCAGTCCAGCAAGACCCGCGAGATAGGCCATGCCTGTGGTCTTGCGACGGTTGGATTGCTCATGACCGCGGTTGGCGGGAGTCACGGTCGCGCTCTCCTTGCCAGGATCGTCGTTCTCAACCTGCTCCAGCTGGCGGTACGCGCCGCGTCCGGAGCCTTCGAGCACGCCGCTGAACATGGTGATGACTCGAACTCGACTCGCAGGGGCCAGAGCTGCGGGGCGCTTTATCTTGCATGATACGGCCGAATTCTAACTTATCGGAGCGGCAAGCCGGGCGGGTAAACTACCGCGTCCTCACGTTTTCTTGCTCCCTCATCGCTCCGTCAGGCTTTCGCTCGCTGTCGAGACTCATACGATATTACTTCACCTACCGTCTCCTGTTGGGTTACCACTGGCCTTTTCCCGAACTGCTGTATTTCAGGCTCTTCGATGATTTGGACTTCTCCGCGATGTTTCTGTTGCTCTCTATATCGTGCGGTCTCGAGCTTGGACTACTCCGTGTCCCCTTCGCAATCCCAAGCAGCGACAGCCGTACCGTGGTTGAATCTGGAGCCAAGACTGCTGTTGTCTGATAATCGGACAGTACGAATCACGATATCCCTCTGGGCCGCGACTTTGCTAGTGCGACCGTCTCGCTGTCATGTGAATTCGCGGCGCATGTCGTCCGACGCCTTGGTATATAAGGGGTGTATCTCTCCAGGAAGATGAACACTGCGACGACACAGTGGCGTTTCGGTCTTTCCAGCTACTCCGGATGCGTATCTTGCGTTGTCCCGGGCCGTATTGGCATATCACTGCTACCTTGTCTTTTAGCTACGCATCTCCCACCGCACCTGTGGTTGGCAATGGGGCGGACAGGTTAGGAATATCCGGTAATCCGAAAGGAGGCGCCAGTTCTCTACTACTACTACTACTACTACTACTACTACTACTACTACTACTACTACTACTACTCCTCTACTGCGCACGATTGCGCTATCAGGATACTGAGCATGCGATCGTGTGGCTGTACAGATTGCCCTGATTATCGTCGTCTGTAAACGGTCAAGATCAGCATTCACCGAAGCTTGCGCCTACAATCCAGCGAGTTTCAACCAAGCGAACCCTCGTCCAGTGGATGCAGCTGAGGCTCGCCTAGGTGTGTGCGGAATGCCGTTGTTGTTCGGCTGCAGAGGTAGATGATGGCCGACGAGCAGTAGTACAACAGTTCACCACGGCCGACGTGACAGGCATGGAAACGGAATTGCACCCCGGGTTTGAGGAACGCATGGGACACTGCCTCGGTACCGTGAAGCCTGCACGCCGAACATTCAGTGCCTGTAAAGATCTCTGTGCGAATCTGGTGCCGCTCTTCGAACGGCAAGTAACGGTATGTCTCTCGTCAGCATCCATAGCCGAGGACTCAGGGGTCGTACAACGTGCATGCAGTGGTCGTGATGTCAGAACACATCGAGTGAACGATATGTAGACCAATCAATTACTTTTCAACTAGATTCGACACGACCTGAGGTCTGATGCTCTGCGTGTTGGACGGATCAACGACGTGTACCGTATACGCCGTGCGGAATACATGATTCTCTCCGCCACTTCGTCCCGGCGAAGAGCTGCATTGATCGTCCTCCAGCTTCCCGTGAGAGGTTTTGCAGTTGAATTGGACGCGGTTTATGTATACCAGTGCAAGTAAACACAGTCAACGTCTGGCGCGCGCCAGGCACCACGCTGCCGCCAGCTCAAAGCGGAAAGCCCGAGAGGACTCCCGATTGATTGACGTTCTCGGCGTCAGAATGGAAGGTCGACGCGGTGGCTGTAAAGCGCGAGGTCATATCTACGGCGCCTTGCACGCTTTCTCCGCCAGCTCGCATCCTTTGTCCTCAAACGCCCACCTTTCCCTTTCTCCTAAGTACCCGTTGCATCCTCCGGGATTGCGCGCTTCCCCCCTTTCCCTCTTTCCGTCATTCGCGCGTTCGGGCCAGCATGGACCCCGTTGAACTCGAGGGCTTGCTGCAGAGCATGAGGCTCACCATGGTCAACAATGTGCGCTGCAGTGTCTACAGCCCCTGAACCCCACACTGACGCTCCCTTCCTTCTTGGTCTCGCCACCGCTTCCCTTTCATGATGCAGTACGCCTCGAGTGCGTTGCTCCCGTTGTTACCCGCCTCCACTGCCACTCACGATCACCTTTCCAACAGCGGGATTCCTCATGATTTTACTCTGGGATATGGTTATTACGATGGGAGACGAAGTGCGTCGTCCTCCCGCGACCTTCCCTTTGAAGGCCTCAACGTCGTCGTGCAGATCGAGTACATATGGATGCAAAAGGGTCAGAGCCTGGTGAGCCGGTTGATGCACTACGCTACGAGTCCATCTGACGAGCTCTATGTCTAGGGGAAATGGCTCTTCTTTCTCGTGAGTGGCGTATGCGCCGTGCAGAGCGGGACACGAGTTTGATCCCGCGCGCCAGAACCGTTACATCCCGCCACTCGACTTGATCATCCTCATCAACAGTGAGCGTCACCCTCGCAGCGCGCAACCCTGACACTGACGCTGACGACAGCCTACACGAACCCGAGCCTGGATCAAAGAGTGCGTCCAGTCATTGCACATGCGCTCCCTCGGTGCTGACTCGCTTGCAGATGTAACTCAGGATCGTCGCCTGCCCGTTGACAGCGTCTAACCGGGTTATCTAGATGCATACCATGGTTCAAGATCGATAATTGGATGTCTGTCTTCAGCCTTGCCGTCGTCGACCGTGCGTCCCTAATCGGTGCCGGCCTCAGCGCCAGCCATTTGACGCCCTCGCAGTCATCCTGCTCTTGCGCACCTACGCCCTCTGGAACCGAAGCCGAAGAGTGTTGTACTTCCTCATCGGCGTCTTTGTCGTGAGTACATCGCTGTCCATCAGTCGCGCCTGCGGTGGCAGTTTTGACAATTTCCCTTAGTTCTGCACGTTGGCGACCAGCGGGGCCATCACATACTTCACGCTTGGCGTCTTTGGTGCGTTCCCGTTTGCGTGGCACAACGATATCGGTCCTCAAGCATTTGCAGCCGTGCCTGGGACGCCGACAGAGATTCGGCCATGTGTGAATGCGTTCAAACAAGTGAACGTCGTAGAAGCGGTATGGGGCAGCACGATCCTGTTCGATTCTAGTAAGTCTGCTACTGTCATTCACTGCAGTCTAAGCTGATACGCCATACAGCTGTTGTGATTCTCACTATCGCCAAACTTATCCCATATTGTGAGCGAACTTCTTACAGTCCACAAGACGGAAGGAGCTGACAGTGTCAAGTCCAAGAAAATGTCACAACAGATCTGTTTCGTATCATGTATCAGGATGGTATGCAGCACATCGTTACTCCCACAACGAGCCACTCACTCCGTTCATAGGGTTCATGTACTTCGGAGTCCTTTTCTGCATCTCAGTCTCCAATCTCTTCGTCTTCGCTCTTGCTCCTCCCGATCTCAAACTTACTTTAGTAACGTGAGCATCTTGTTACCCCCTTGAACATTCAGCAGCTGATGTCCAATTTAGTCTGCAACGCTCAATGTTCAGTCTCCTCGCGTCGCGTCTCGCCCTTAACCTTCGCGGCGTTCTCACCCGACGAACGGTGCTCGATTCCTCGGTTTCGATGCCAGACGAATTTGCAGCCGAACTCTCCTCTATCCACGCCGTTCCCGGCGTCTCCTCGTCGCGTTCCCAGCGTCTCAACATCGCGACGCCTCCAAAGCGCAAACGCACCATGTCCTCTGCTCCCTCCTCACCAAAGCGGAATGCGAGAGACTCATTCGGCTATCCTTCACCCTACGCATTCGATGACTACGACCTGACCACCGTCGACTTCGAGGAGAGTCCGGCCGACGAGAGTCCTCAGACGCCATGGAACACGCCTTGGAATCCGTTCAGAATCGAGGATCCAAAGGCTGCTACGGATGGCGAGACGAAGGCGGACGAAAACGCTTCGGAGCACACGCTCGCGCCTTCGCACAATCCCGACGTGCAGATCGCCGGAGAGGAAAGCCATGTTGGCGACGGCCCTCAGGATGAGGAGACTGGAATTGCTCGCTAATGGTAGCACATTCTCGCCGAGACTTCAGATTCCATGCGCAGCGCCCATCTTCGATTCGTTCTTACGGGCTACTCGGCTTCCCTCTTTGTTTTACCGCTTGTAACATTTTAAAGTGTACTACGCGTCGCAGCGCTGCTATAGAGCGCACACTGGAATTAATATGATACACAACTGTCGGTATGAACGCTCAGCGATTCCTTCCAAGATCTTGGACGCTACGATAATCGTTCAACGTACAACTCCACTCTGCTGGCCTGCTGCTGGCTCGCAAGTGGACGACGGCACCACCAGCGCCATGCACGGGTTCTCCGCTCCAAGCGCGTGTCGGCGTCTTCAAGAGCTTCTTCACCTTGGCCGTTGCTCCAGAAGCTTCGCCAGCGTCTCGGCGAAAGGCTGCATTCGTCAAGTTGATGTCGACACCTTGCTCGGGATCCGGAACTGAGCGTCACTCTGATCCAACACGAGAAATATCGAGAGACGAGACGAGACAGAGTCATTGTATCTAATGCAAGCGTAAAAATGCAAGGAAAGCAGACATGCAAGTTGAACGAAGCCGCGGCACCGGGTGGGGGATGAGGATATCACAGGGGGATAACGGAAAAGAGGAAGTCGGAGAGGCGCAAATTTATCGCGCTATGCAAAGACGTGGGGATGATGCAATGCAAGAGGGGGTGAAGAGGAGGGGGGATGATGCTGAGAGGGAGAGATGCTATCTAATGCTACCTACTGTGTGAGAGATGCTACCTAACGGGACTTGGGAGAACGAGACTTGTACCTAACGAGACGATGCTACCTACTTGATTGGGCTACCTAACTACCTAAACTACTTGATCATGAGGGTTCCGATGCCGTGGCGAAAGCTACCTACCTACTAGAGTCGAGACGAGACGAGACGGGGGTTTAACAAAACAGGGAGAAACGGGGGAAGGACGTGAAGGGCATGACGATCAGACGTTGTAGCGCTCGCGAAGACGCTCCTGGATCGCAGCGGGGAACTGGCTGACCTGCGCGTCCCAGCCCGCGCCGCTCATCTCCTTCAAACCGCGGAAGATGGAGCCGAACATCTCGTTGAGCTCCGGGCTGGGCGTGTTCCACCTAACCACGGCGTTGCAGAACCACAGGAAGCACTTGGAGATCCCGCTCGGGTTGCGCTGCACGAGCGAGCAGAAGCCGCGGAACGCAGAGTCCTTCTCGTCGTTGTCCTTGATTTCGAACAGCGCCTGGCACCAGTTCTGCGCGAACACCTCGAGATGCGGCGCCACGAGGTCCGCGTGCACGAGCCCAATACGTCCAATCGTCACCGCCGCGTTCTCGTGCAGACTGCGCGGGCACTTGGGGTTGAGCAGGATAGGCACCAGCCGCTGGATGAGCGGCTGCACCCAGGGCGTGAACTCCGGGCCGTAGCGCAGCGCGACTTCGCCCACAGACCAGGCAGCGTTATTCGTCGCGCTGACCATCTCGAAGATAGGTTCCGGGGTAAGCTGGTTCACAACCTCTGGCAGGATCTGCGGGATGTACGGCCGAAGAAGGTCGAAGCACGACACGGCCATGTCGCCGACGAGCGCGTACGCGGATTGACGCACGGGAGGTTCGGGATACTATAAAGCCTCGTCAGTGACTAGAATGACAGCCTCGAAACGGACAAACCTTCAGGCAGAACGGCAGCAACGACATGAACGGAGGCTGGCAGCTATCCAAGAAGCGTGCAATATCCGCGCCCATACCCTGCACAAGGCCGCTGAGCAGGTCCAGTGCGACGACGATGAACTGCTTGTCGGGCTCCTCGAAGCTGTCCTTGTTCGACTCGTACTGCTGGAACTGCACGAGGGAGCGCGAGATGAGGCCGTGGCAACGGTCGAACACGGGGCCAGCATAGGGGATGAAGCCGGGACCGACTGCAATCGTCACCGAGGAGAGACACTGCACAGCAACCGGTCAGCCTAGCACTCCATCATAAAGTGGACTACTAACCTCGAGCAAGGGAACGAGGTCGTGGTCGTCCGCACGAAGCTTCTCCCAGCGGGCAATGATGGGCGGCATAAGGATCTGGATGTACATCGGGTTCTGCAGCGCAGGGCCCACGGCGTCGGCGAGGGTTCCGACGGCGTCGTAAAGGATGAGCATGTTCTTCTGCTGGTACTTCTCGAACGCGAGGACGAGGTTGCGCAGAATCGGCTCGAGGTACGGGATGAGCGACGCGCCGGCGTCTTCCTCGAGCGTCGCAAACGCGCTGCAGCCCGCCTCCTGTACGCGCTTGTTGTTGTCCAGGACCATGCGCAGAAGCTGGTGCAGGGACGGTAGCGTCAGC
This sequence comes from Exidia glandulosa HHB12029, assembly GCA_001632375.1. NCBI lineage: Eukaryota > Fungi > Basidiomycota > Agaricomycetes > Auriculariales > Exidiaceae > Exidia > Exidia glandulosa. Next base: position 205,511 of record KV425925.1, read on the forward strand.
GGCTTTCCCTCCCTGGATCACGGGACTCGACGCACCCCTTCCATTGTCGGGACAAAGAACTGCTCGATGTGCTGGGGAGTAGTTGTCTGTGTGCACCAGCTTGCATACCGGCCCAGGGTCCAGCACGCAATGCAGCGCAGCAGCGGCTACATAAAGGCAAAATAGGCTGCTGTCAGCAAACAGAAACGGGATGAACGCCGCGGGGTGGCGCCCGAGGTTGACGTACCTTGGGATCGTTGAGCATGTTGACCAGGTAGGGCACGAGCACGGGCAAGTGCGGCTCGATGGACTCGATGCAGCCTGGGTGCGATTAGGTCAGACGCACCTCGCGTTCAGGGTCGCGCACCTTCAGCGACCGCGCCGAGCGCGAGAATACCGCTTTCACGCTGGAGCCAGTTGGCACTCCAGAGCTTCTCCTTGAGAACGGGAAGGAGCACCGCGAGGAGCTCGCCGCCAAAGCGGACCGCGAGCACGTCGAGCGCCGCTGCTGCGCACTTGCGGAGGTTCCAGTCCGTGGACATGTCGTCGTCGTCATCGTAATCTTCGTCATCATCATCGTACTCCTCGTCGTCATCGTCGCCGCCGGGAGGGCGAGCGTCGCCCTTTTCGGCATCTTCAGCGCGCTCGAGGCCGTGGCTCTTGCCGCCGTAGTGGCGCGGCTTGATGTCCTGGTCGCGGTCCGGCACGGCCGCGTTGTCCTCTTTCTCGGCGTCGAGCCAGATGAGCTCGTCCTCGGAGAAAATCATGCACTGGAGGAGGACGGGAGCGACCTTGGGGACGAGCGGTCCCAGATACTGCGTAAGGTCCGGGTCCTCGGCGAAGGTGAGCCAGAACTCGCACGCCTCGAGCGCGAGCGTCTCGTTCTTGTCTTGGGTCGAGTAGATCATGTACTCGGCCACGTTGTGAATTTCGGGCATGAGCTTGTCCGGGCGCGACGCGAGCAGCATGACGAGGCCCTGGCACACGTTCCTGCGCACCGTCGTATCCTCGTCCGAGGCGCGCTTGAAGAGCATGGAGATGAACTGATCGATGTGCGCGTAGAAGCTCTGTGAGCCGATGGGCACAAACTGATCCAGCGCGGCGAGGCTGTGGGCGCGGACGTTGGCGCGCGGGTGCTCGGTGAGCGCGAGGAACTTGGGGACCATAAAGTCGAGCGGGCGGCTGCCGTTGATGTCGATGTCGAACTTGCGCGGGTAGTCCATGCACGCCTTCTCAAAGACGTACATCGCGGCCTGGAACGGCATCAGAACTGTTCAATTATTTCGATGCTGGCGCACCTCCTGCCTCTCCGGGTCCGGGCTGTCGAGCAGGGCGACGAGCATGGAGAGACACTCTGGCCAGTTGCGCGGCTCGAGAATTTCGAGATAGGCGATGATGTTGTGTGACGCCGAGGAGCGCACCATGGGCGTCGGGTCGTTGAAAGCGACGAGGATGGACTCTTTGACGAACTGGGCGACGTCGGGCGGGGCGCGCAGGATGAGCTTGGAGTTATTCTTAAGGATGTAGCCCGCCAGAGATCTGAGCCGTTCGCCCTGGTCGGGCATGCGCGAGAATATGTGGGCCAGATAGGCTGTATAGTCGGGAACTTTTTGGAACTGGTTCAGACGCTGCACGGGCGCGTCAAAGACCGTTCTGAGCTCGCTGGACACCACTAACCAAGGTGATGCTCTGCTGGACTTTCTTGTCCGGGTTGGTCGAGTCGTGCACGGTCTGCAAGATCTCCTGCAGACCGGCGGGCTGAGGGGTCCACGTCGCCATATCGTCAAAGCGGGCGCGCTCGCGGTCTTGGGCAGCTCAGAAGAGGGTCGGTGGTCGGTCGTGCGGGGACGAGAAGGAGAACGTTCGTTTGGCCGTGTTGATCCCGCCACCCGGCGTTTTGATCCTGTTCACAATCAAATCAGGTATCCCTCATTTACAACAGAGTATCGCGCTAGGACCGTGTTCACAATAGGACCGAGAAAACGAGGGTTATTCACCGTGAGGTTTGGGACTTTATCGCTTGGGAAAAGCGCGGGGCCTGGGCGGCCTCTGTGTCGCCTTTGAGTGCAGTATGCAGCATGTTTTTCAGAACACGATTCAAGACTACTCTATGGGTGTCGGTGCTTGTAATGTAGGGTGATGACTTGCAGACTCACAGCACCCTGCGGTCCCGCAATATTGGTCAATGTGCCAATTGGGAGCTGTTCAAAGCTGTGAACGCGAAACTTGCCTCAATGCCTGTGCTGCATCGGAGGGTGCCATGCCCGGTATCGCACCCTGACCAGGCTGTTCAGCGACCAGTGCATACACAATATACATGTACACCACCATGCTTGATAGTCCGTGTGCGCAGGTTCACGACGAGCACATGCTTCTCAGAAGATCATGAAGGGTCCTGAAGGTGGAAAGGGACGCTGGTATCGACGCGATGGAAGAGAAGGGCGGACAGGAAAATGTTCCTTTCCCGCTGTGTCGAAACGGCGTCAGCAGGCGCAGGTGAGGCCATGTATGGCGTTCGAGGGAGACTGTCTGGCATGCGCAAAGGGATACCGCCTGATACCATCATGCTCACACACAGTGCGACTGGGCGGACCAACCAGCCAGCCGCACCTCGAAGCAAGAAAGGGATTCTATACAATAAATTCATTTGCATACCAAAGACAGAGGCGGGACTATGCAGGCAGCTCGAACTTTTGTCCCTTCATCACTCTGTCGAAACGATACGTCACCAGGTGCAGGAGTAGGAAAAGGGCCGAGGACGCACTTTGTGAAATACACGTAGAAGAAGTCGAGGTAGAGGCCTGTCTGGACGATGCCGGAGACGACAGCGATCGGGTCGACGTTGCCCTCGCTGTAGTAACGGTAGATCCAGTTGGGGATGTAGAGCGCGCGGTAGGCGCCCAGGGCTGCGAGGTAGTGGGTGGTGATTGTCTCTGCCTCGCCGGTGCGCTGGAGCATGAAGAGCTGCGGGAGGATGGCGACGGACTCGAGGTATATGGAGAACGCCCAGAGGACTTCGATCAGCGTGAAGCGGTAGTTGAACACGAGCGCGAGGAGCGCGGACGGGCCCAGGAGATACTCGATGCGGAACGTGTCGATAGACGGGTCGTGTGTGGGCCTGCGCGCGCGTTAGATTCAGTCGAGAAAGTTGGAGTCGCGAAAGCTGGAGGCTGGCTGACCTGAAGCGCACGCGCATGAGATAGAGGATGTAGACGGAGCTGCCGATGAAGAAGAGCTTCATTATGACGTTGTAGAACGACACAAAGTTGAAGGTGAGCAGGTCGAGGTATCGTGCGCAGAATACGGCGACGTATAGCGCCTGCGTCTTGAACGATATGCCTGCGCACAGTTAGAAAATTCGCGTCACGTCACAGCGCCAGCGAGCGAACGCGCGCACCTCTACATGATCGTGTAGTCTGTATTTTGTGCAGCAGTATGAATATGGACGCCAAATGCGACAAGTCGCCTGCAAGACCGGTCAGCGCACGAACGTCATGGCCGACCGCTGCGCGCACCGAACAGACGGAAAATGTTCATGACTCGTTGAACGACGCGGTATTACAGCTCTTCTACACGAAATAGCGACCGCGCGGCGTGCGAGAGGCTGAAGCGAGCCGTGAGGTGGAGGGGCGTGCGCGACGTGTTCAACTCAAGTTCAGACTCCGGGAACAAAACCCAAATTTGGACAGCGGAGCGCTGGCACTCTGCAGACTAGTACTTTCACGGTCTCAGCTTCATTTTCCAGGAAGTTGGGTCTTTTCGACCATGAATCGAGCTAAGATGGTCAGTCGTCTCTTGTAAGGAGGCCGCCTGTGACAGAACGGTGACAGTGTCCAACGCTAATAGCGAACTTTTCTGATGACAAGTCGGCGAGCTCGAACTAAGAGTTCGCCTACCCTTCGTCGTCCATTCTACCTCATCGAGTATCTTTTCCCTGAGGGTCGACGCAGGCTGTACGGTGAACTTTCCGGCTGCCGCCGCGACCACCAGACGTCGTGCGTCAAGTTATTTACGACCTCCAGAACAGAATCGAGGGGATATACAAATCTTTTCCGAGACCTTTGTGCTCGGAGGTTGATGAGGTATAATTCTCTGTGGAAATGAGAGTGTAGAGACCGTCAAGCTCGAGTGACAGAGTCTCAGTCGTAGCTTATGTACATTGACTCGTAGGAAATGTGAGCCCTTAAGGGCACATAAGAGACGACTAGTACATACGTGCGTAAGGAAAGGGAAAGCGCTGAGCTTTCTGGCACTGGCATGCATGTTGCGAACGAATGAACCGCGATAAATACCCTAACGCCGGTATCAGATGGGGACTCGGACTATTTCACATCGAGACATACAGAAGACACTTGCTACTGGTATCAAGTGGCCTTGCGATGTAGAACGTGAAAGAAGTGGCAAGGTCCTTCTAACAACACATGTGCTTCGACCTATCCTTCGATAGGTGAATCCGATCATCTCCGGGTTGCAAGCAGTAGTAGAAGTAACAATGGCAATATAGAGCTACTGAAATAAAGAACTACAATGTGTAGGGACTGCCTCCCCCTTCCTGCAGACTCACCGGCCAAGCGGGGACAGACGACGCAAGTAATGGAGACTTCCAAGCGCCTGACGTTGGAATACCCAAGAGCAACTAAAGCTAGGAAGAGGAGCAACTTGAAGAATCTCTCATGTCAACGGATCGAGGTAACATGGCAAAACAGACGGCATAAGTGTAAGTCGTAGAACAACTGCTTTACAATTCCGAGTCCGCGTTACCTTCCGACCGCGTTCATGCCTCTGACTGACACGCACACCGTGGAAGCGCGGAAACTCGGCGCGTAGTTGCGGACGCGTAATGACCTCAAGCCACAAGCTAGTCCTGTCATCTTCACATTCGAAAGTGGATCGCATCGGAGGGAGAGAGCTAGGGAGAGAGATTTTGGACTTAAAGGAACTACAGTGACTCCGTGCGTTCATCGTCACGTCCCACCAGCCCAAGCCGTACTGGATCTGGCAGCCATGTCCTCGCCGGAGCAAGTAATTGCGCGTTCGGTATGCCACTGGTATGCCCGGATTGGAGCCCATGTCGCCTCGCACGCCTCGCACGTTGTTACTGAAACTCTTCCGCTACCATCTTCGGGTCCTCACTGCTCAGTGAGCCAGGCAACTCTAGGGCTGGGCTTGTATTGCGCGGGACCATGCAATCCTCGCTTTCCTTGGTGTCATCCCGCAACCCTGTAGTTCGGTGTTCAGCTCAGCAGTACACCTGTCCGCTTCGCCTCTACGCAGTCCACCTGCATCTCGGACTGTGAGCACATGTATCTCGCTGTCCATACAGTGCAGGCTTCAAGTTAGCGTGTTGCCTCGAGCCGCTCTTCCCCGCGACACGCCGCTGTCAGTCATGCGTACAGTGTTGGCGACACGCGCACTTCTTGCTTGCTTCCTGGTGAGCGCTGGGTGCGAATATTAATGCAGATGCTAATTCGCATCTGCAGTCACAAGCCCGACTCGCTAACTCGTTTACATATGAGACCTCCTCCCTACTCCAGCTCGAGCATATGCGCGCGCCACATCTCTGTCGCACGACGCAGCTCTCCCCCGCTACGCATCCTCACTACGCGGCCAGCCTGCAGTGCCATCTCTGCCTCCAATACTCTCTGATATGCCGGGAACCCGCCCAGCTTCGAAATCACCATCTTCACCTCTTGGGCTGTCGTTGTCAACAGGATCTCCTTCTTCAGCGTCTTGTTGTAGTAACGCTCTATCTGCGCCGCGCCGTCCGCGATCCCGCTACGAACGCGTTAGGAAGGAAGTCGCTCATCTAAAGCGTGGCACGTACCCAGATATCGCACCTCCAGCTCCGGCAAGTATCGCAGCAGGCGCGCCAATGGACGGGATCGCAGGGAGCACAGCCGCGAGCGCGGTTAGGAGCACACCACACGCCCTGAATATCGCCTTGACGGTTGTCGCGAGATTCTGCTTCCAAGAGCGCGCCTGTACTGCGCGTCCTGCCACGCGCGCGCTGGCGATGTCTTTCTCAAGCTGATTCGCGCGATCGCGCATCGCCGCAACATGCTGCTGCAGCGCCGCGCTCTGGCCGGCGATATCTTCGCCCACGCGCATAATCTCGTCCGAACTGTCTTGAAGCCGCTGTGTCGTACTGTACTGCGAGCGCTGCAGCATGCGTGTCATTGCGCTTGCGAACTGGCGCTGGTTTATGCGCATCTGGCGACACGCTGTGAGCGCGGCTTCTGCATCCTCTTGTAGTCCGTGCACGCCCTGCACAACCTGGTCCCACTCCGTTGGCCCTGCGTAACTGCGGGTCGTGTCAAGATAAAGACGGCGCGGTCGTTCCGCATGTACACACCGTCCGAGCTGACGCTCCCAATCACCAAACGTCGCGACCGACGTCTCCAGCTCCTTGGTCATGTCCCCAATCGCCTTGGCCGCGAGCGAGTCCGGCATCACATCCTCCGCGCTCAGCTTCACCGCTGGCATGAGCGAGTTCACCGCGCGGACCAGGCTGTTCTGTCGCTGCGTCGGTTGCCGCTTCACTACTGTCATGATTGCGATATACGAGATGAAGATGAAGACGAAGGTGGACCAGCCGAGATTGCAAGACGGAGAGGAAGAGGAGGCAAGCAAGGGGGCGTGGTGGTGGGAGGCGTGGTGACCCTTATACGATCTCGCGCTCCAATGAAGGTCACGTGTTGCAGGGATGGTTGAGGTGAGGCGCCATCTCCACTCGAGCGCATGCAAGCTGGTGGCTTTGCGAGCAAGCAAGGCTGCCTGGGGCTAGAAACTTTTGAAGAAGAGTCGATTCTACAGTACAATAAAGCTTCAGTGCGCCACATACCGTCTTACAAGTACATAGAGCCGTAGTCAGATACTCTACATCATGCTATGATGAAGCTGGAGCAAGAATAATCACTGCAAGGACGAGCACCAAGAGTTCTAAACGCGGAAGAACCGCCCAACGCAGTTATCGGCACCACAGAAACAATCCATGCCCTTGACGTGTTCATCTTCCTCTGTGAAAGATGCGCGCCGCTTGCTCATTTGCTTCTCGTCGTCCTGCATGCGAACCGATCAGCCATACATCCCCAAGGCTCGGTCGTGCACGTACGTCGATCCCGAAATACGAAAATGTCAGCTCCTCGTCACAGGCGACAGCCCTCCGGGTGAAAATGCACAGATGTGGTTTACGGATATGCGGCTCGTCGATGTGGACCGCTACGATGACGCAGTTGGGATCACAGCAATGGTTCTGCCAGACGGCGTCAGAAGTGAGCGATGGGAAGACGGAAAAGACTCACGAGGAAGCGCGTAAACTATCGGATGAAAGGAAGATTAGTTTTTGGTCACGATACGCGAGGAAGTGCGTACGTTGCCCGCGTGGAATGCGTCGACGGTGAATGATGGATTCTGGTCGACTTCTTCGTCTCCTGGCTGCTTATCCTCATCCTCGAGGAACTGCTGGAACGACTGCCCCGCAGCGCCGAACATCTTGTGATACTTGCGCCTGGCCTTTTTCTTGAGGTACCACATGTCGAGAGTGAACATGTAATTCCTGCCGAAGCGGTCGTAGAAACTGCGTGAGCGGGTCAGCGATCGACAGGAAACACGCCGAGAGCATGATGCTTGCGCACTCGCTGCGTAGGTGCGACTCCTTATCGGTGATGAGCTCGCCACTGTAAACGCCAACGAACGAATGCATAGGTATGTCACTCTTCGCAAAGACGCCTGCGAGATGCATGCGTCAGCGAAAATGCGCGCCAAGGCTGCGAAGATAACGAACCCCATCCCTTACGCGGAGTCTTGATGATTTCAATATCGTATCGCCGCCCGCGTTGTGTGACCTGCACCTCATCAGAGCGAGAACCGAGGACAGAAGAATAAAGAAACGAACCCTATTCAGGCATGTTTCCGGATCACAGCCGCACTCGTCGTTGCATTCGAAAACAGGGAAGCGATAGTCGAGAACCTGCCCGTCTGCATTGTAGTTGAAGCCGTAGTCCTCGAAGTCATTCCCGCCCAGTTGGAAGAACCGTCGTTGCCGATGCAGACAAGCACACGATGCGGAGGTAGCGCTGCAACCTCCCACGCAACCACAACCCTGGAGCTTGGACTTGTCCCCGCGCCGAACACCGTGGCCGTACAGCACACGGTTCGTGTACGCGAACTCCCACGGCGGACACGGGTCGTCGTCAACGGTATTCGATATAGTGATGGCTGCAGCATCCGGCTCGTCGTTCAGAGTATTCTGTTGGATGATGCTCAAGAATACGTCGCGAAGGTCCGGGTCCTTGCTGCACCACGCTTTCATGTCTTGCACAGTGTTGTAGAAGATATTGAGCTCTTCCGCCGGCCAGCGAATCCTGCGTGCTGCTTCCGCGAGAGCGTGATCTTGCTCTGGATGCTTCTCAAGAGCGTGCAGCTCGCCGGGAGAGAGACCCAGACGCTGCTCGACCTGGAAAGCTTCGCGTTAGACGCCGTGCACCACACGTAGAGCTTGGAACACACCTCTGCATCAGCAGCGCGCGACGCGACTTTGCGGGGTGTGCTCGGAACGTCTATGGCTGGACTACGCAGCGGCCGCCTGGCCGGTGAGGATATCTCTACGACGTCGTCATCCGCCGGCGCCACAACATCGTCGTCCGTGTCGCGTAATCGCCTTTTTACAGCAGCCACCGGCGAAGATTGTTCAATCTGCGTGGAATACGCGTCTTGCGTGTTCTCCTCTAGAAGGGGAGCACCTTTGTCTTTGTCGAGAGACGGGACGTCGACTGCGGTTTCAGCAGAGGAAAGGAACCCTACGTCGTCGTCCTGGTCGTGGTCGTAGCCGTCATCGTCGTCGTCGTCTTGATGCAGTGGGAGAGGTGCCACAGATGGTTGCTGAACATGATCCTCTTCCTATAAACGAGGTAAGCCTTACACTCCAGACAGGACGCGCAGACCTACCCGAGATTGGACTTTCATTCCCTCTAATAGCGCAGCGTGGCTCAACCTCTTGTTTGGGTGCTCCTTCTCGATGTGCTGAACGATGGCGTAGCACCCGAACTCGTACGGCCGTTGATCGCGGAACGTCGTAGCCCGTTCCTCGCGCAAGACAGTGCGCACACTGGAACACGTTAAATACGCACGAGAGGGCAGACGAAAGAGACGCACACTTTACAGGTCTTGCACGTGAACCTCCAGCGGAGCCGACCCTCTTTATCCACCGTTTTGGACGGCTCTGACCAGAATTGCTGATACAGATCGACCTTGAGCCTCCATCCGTGGAGCGGAGTGGTCGAGTCTCGCGCTGCATCCGGTACGACAGCAAACGAATCTTCTGAAGCCTGAAGGAGGGTGTCAGAGCGGCATCCTCGACGATAGGTACGCGTAACATTACAGGAAGAGATTTGGCTGATGTTGACGCGCGTGTGTCGGGCGTTGGATGTGTGTCTGGAGGACTGGAAGTCACACTGCATCAGCAGAAGCGACATAACGAGATGTAGTACGCACGGCGTGGGCGGAGGCCTTGAACGGGAGGTTGCCACTGTAGCATCTTCGGGCAGATGTGTAGACTGTGTCGCCTGGACGAGCGGGTGTTCCGGCAACTGCGGTGCGTTGGTCGCCGCCGCAGGAACACGCTGGGCTTGCGGGGTCGATTTAGGCTAGTGAAAGCCCGAGATCAGCAATGCTACTTCTGGTCCATGTTTGTATACGCACCTGCTCATGCGAAAGTCGGGATGGCGACGCTGCAGTACTAGTAGACCCGTCTGTATCCATGGCCTTGAGGTGCTCGACATGCATATGTCGGACCAGCCACCAGAGCTGCCGTACGACCATCTCATCTTGCCAGTCGTCGGAACCAGCGACGTGAAAGAGACTGTAGGCGCGCGTGAGTATGGTGCATCTCACGAGGAAGAAGAACACCTCTTACGTCGGGCACCGTTTGCACTTAAACTTCCACTGCTGCTCGCCCACCTTGACGGGCCCGTCCCAGTGCCGCGCGACGTGCTCGACATAATCCACTTTCAACTTCTCGTCCGCGTCGGGATGAGACAGTTTCGTGTGCGTCATGAGATTACCAACGGCCGGGCGGGGGTGTTCGTCATAGAAAACTTCAACCCCGGCGGTGCGTGCGACGGTCTGAGTCCTGCGAGCGCAGTGAGACCACACATCCACGCAGATGATGTGACGACACACGATTCGCAAAATTTGCAGTCAAATGCCCACCGCAGCCGTCCTCCTGCGTCCACCGTCGCGCGCTCATCGCTCCAGTAGCGAGAAAACTTCAGCTGCCCCCGTGCTCTGGCATCTGATTGAGAGCTTTGGGGGACCTCGAGGGCGGCCAACTTCTCTCCGGCGTCCGGGTGGCGTTCATCTGTGTGCTGGTAGAGGCCCAGCAGGTCGGGCTGGGGTTTCTCATCGAAGAACGTTTCGCAGCGTTCATCACGCGGTACTGTACGCGTCCTGCTCGAATGAATTAATAGGGCATGGGCAACTGAGGAAACGCAACGCACGATGAGCAGAGCTTGCAGTCGAATGCCCAGCGCGGCGTGTTGGAAGTCGCCTTTCGTGGCACGCTCCAAAACTTGAGTATGTAATTCTTTGCGCGTTTAACCGGCTTGGTCGTGGTCGCAGCGACTACAGGCTGTGGCGCATTCGCGCCAGGCCCGTCACCTTCACTAAGAACTGCAGGGTGCATCTCCACAAAGTGTTGTCGCAAGTTGTAGATGCCCCTCGGGCGCGGGTGCTCGTCGAAATACGTTGCACATGATTCCGTGCGGGTAAATGTGCGAGTGCTACTCGATGGGTTAGTACGACATGAAGATGTCTGGATTCCCATAATGATAATCAAGCGTACGAGGAGCAGAACTTGCAGTTGAACTTCCAGCGCGGAAGGAAGTGGGTGTCGATCATCTTGATGGGTGTGCTCCAGTGCTTCAGGATCTCATCCACTTTGTATGCGTGTGTCTGATTCTCAGTTAACACAGATGGTAAGGCTTAAACAAACTTGAACGTACCTCCTCGGATTCGATAGGCTTCTCATTTGGCTTATCAGGGGGACTGCCTGCAGCAGCCCTAGCAGACTCAACGTGATGTGAAGTCGCAGAGCTGAGCGGGCGAGCAGTGGAGCGAGTCGAAGACAGTCCAGGAGTGGGCAGCGATGGTTCGTTCTCTTTGCGCGTCTCTGCAACTACGTCCATGGGAAGTGGGCTGTCGGGCTCAGGTTCGGGTTGGGGATCTGCGCTGGGAGCAGGTAGAAGGGACGTCGACGGAGGCACAGATGACGGTAGCACGGCGTCGTTGTCGCTGTCCATCGGCTCGACACCGTCCATGGCCTTTCTCAGGACTGCAGGGTGCTTGTCCCGAAGGTGCTGACGCAAGTTCGAGATGCCCATCCGGCACGGTTGCTCGTCGAAATACGTTGCACACGATTTCCTGCGGGGGAATGTGCGAATGCTACTAGAATTTTTAGTGCAAGGTCTCTGAATATGGGCCATAATCCAGCGTAACTTACGAGGGGCAGAACTTGCAGTTGAATTCCCAGCGTGGAAGCAGGTCGTCATCGGTAATCTTGAAGGGTCCGCTCCAGTGCTTCAAGATCTCGTCCACTTCATACGTGCGTGTCCGATTCTCGCCCTGGTGAGAAGGTTTAACACGGATGCAAGGCTCAAACAACGCTAAACGTGCCTGTTCGCCTTCAATGGGCTTCTCGCTTGGCTTATCAGGCAGACTACCTGCAGGAGCCCTGGCAGACTCAACGCGATGTGAAGTCGCAGAGCTGAGCGGGCGAGCAGTGGAGCGAGTCGAAGACAGTCCAGGAGTGGGCAGTGATGGTTCGCTCTCTTTGCGCGTCTCTGCAACCACGTCCATGGGAAGTGGGCTGTCGGGCTCGGGTTCAGGATCTGCGCTGCGAGCAGGCAGAAGGGACGTCGACGGAGGCACGGATGACGGTAGCACGGCGTCGTTGTCGCTGTCCATCGGCTCGACACCGTCTATGGCCTTTCTCAGGACTGCAGGGTGCTTGTCCCGAAGGTGCTGACGCAAGCCCATGATGCCCATCGGGCGAGGGTGCTCGTCGGAATACGTTGCACATGATTTCCTGCGGGGGAATGTGCGAATGCTACTCCAGAGTGAGTACAAGAATCTGAATTCCCGTCATTAGACGTACGAGGAGCAGAACTTGCAGTTGAATTCCCAGCGTGGAAGCAGGTCGTCATCGGTGATCTTGAAGGGTCCGCTCCAGTGCTTTAAGATCTTGTCCACTTCATATGTTGGTTTCTGGTTCTTGCCCAGGTGCTACAAGGTAAGGTGTTTAACATAGATGTAAGGCTCAAACAACCCTGAACGTACCTCTTCGCCTTCAATGGGCTTCTCACTTGGTTTATCAGGCGGATTGCCTGCAGCAGCCCGAGCAGACTCAACGCCATGTGAAGTCGCAGAGCTGAGCGGACGGGCGGTGGTGCGAGTCGAAGACGGTCCAGGAGTAGGCAGAGATGGTCCGCTCTCTTTGCGCATCTCTACAACCACGTCCATGGGGAGTGGGCTGTCATGCTCGAGTTCGGGATCGTAATCTGCACTGCGAGCAGGCAGACGGGACGTCGACGGAGGCACAGATGACGGTAGCACGGCGTCGTCGTCGCTGTCCAGCGTTAGGTCGATGACAAGTGCTGCAGCCCCGCCATGACTGCCAGCTTGCTGATGCGTGGCAGGTCCGCGAAGCACGACATTCTCCGTTCCAGCAATGGTCTTGCGACGATGTGAGTCGGGAGGTAGACCGCCCCTATCGTCGTTGTCGTCAGAGTCTGATAGAACAATAACGTCCTGAGCGATAGTATGGCGACGCTGGCCTACATGGCGACGCGACTTCAGTCATTGCAGGTCTCGAAGATACATGAGAGGCTCACCGTGTGCTGCGACCGCCGCTGCCGGCTTCTGGGCCTTCGACGCGCTCCCAAGCGTAGAAGTCGAGTTGGAAGGTTGCGCGTGAGCTGACGCGTGGCCGCTCGCGCGTCCGGGGTAGCGACCGGGGTCGTAGTTGAGAACGTCGGGTCCTCGAGGCCGCTTCGACGCGCCGTGGCCAGCATCGGTGACTGGGGGTAACTTGCGCTTACGCGCGCTCGAGTTGGAGATGGTAGCAGAGCTCATAGAAGCGTGGATCGCTTGCGACGCGCGTGTGGCGTCTCCGTGACGCGCTGCAAGGGTCGCGCCAGCGTCGTCGTCGTCGATGAGCTCGTCGTGTTCGTCGCCGAAATCCGGGCTGGACGTCCGAGGCTCAGGCAGGGACGCCCATTGAGACATTATGCTAGCAAGGACAGCTGCAGCGAGCTAAGGTCGGCGTTGAAGACAAGCTGCGCTTTATATCCGAACCTTGGGTGAATAGCAAGCAAGCAAACCAACAGCTAGATTATAAAACACAGTCGCTACACCGAATACATCGGCTTGATTACAGATAGAGCGCACACGAGTAACGATAGCAATACGGAAAACAAAAGACAAAAACAAAGTGAGTAAATCAAGAGAGAACAGACGGCCCCTGGCCCTTGCCGGCATACATACCCGCCGTAGGCTCAACAACAGTCGCCGGTGACGCAGAAGTCTATAACAATTGGGTCAGCTTTGCCAGGCTATGCGATAAACGATCTTGCTCACCTCGTCTTGCGTCTCTCCGCCAGAGGGGACGTCGACCGCCGTCGCATGTTCGTCCTTGGCATGCTTCCAGAGCCACGACAAATCCCTCGTTGGCGACTCGTCGATCCACTCCCGACCGTCAACGCGAGGTACGTAGAACGTACTAGAAACGACAATCAGGCTTGTCTCAACAGAAATATGAAGCACTGACATTGGACACAGCGTGCACTTGAACTGCCAGATCGGCGCGCCGTCGAGTACTGCTTTCTCAGGCCGTGTCCAGCACTGCGGTAGTCTGTCAAGACTATGCGCCGTCACCCTCTCCTCCGCATCAGGATGCGAGGCCTTGGTATGCGCCATGAGGTTGCCCATGCCCTTCGGCCGCGGACGCTCGTC
>KV425925.1:219596-252937 GCA_001632375.1 Exidia glandulosa HHB12029
GGCAGAACTTGCAGTTGAATTCCCAGCGTGGAAGCAGGTCGTCATCGGTAATCTTGAAGGGTCCGCTCCAGTGCTTCAAGATCTCGTCCACTTCACATGTGCGTGTCTGGTTCTCGCCCTGGTGAGAAGGTTTAACACGGATGTAAGGTTCAAACAACCCTAAACGTACATTTTCGCCTTCAATGGGCTTCTCGCTTGGCTTATCAGGCGGACTGCCTGCAGGAGCCCTAGCAGACACAGCGCCGTGTGAAGTCGCAGAACTGAGCGGACGAGCAGTGGAGCGAGTCGAAGACGGTCCAGGGGTGGGCAGCGATGGTCCGCTCTCTTTGCGCGTCTCTGCGACCACGTCCATGCGGAGTGGGCGGTCGGGCTTGGGTTCGGGTTCGGGATCTGCGCTGCGAGCAGGCAGAAGGGACGTCGACGGAGGCACAGATGACGGTAGCACGGCATCGTCGTCGCTGTCCATCGTTAGGTCGATGACAACTGCTGCAGCCTCGACATGAGTGCCAGCTTGCTCTCTGCGAAGCACGACATTCTCCGTTCCAGCAATGGTCTTGCGGCGGTGTGAGTCGGAAGGTAGACCGCCCCTATCGTCGTCGTCGTCAGAGTCAGATAGAACAATAACGTCCTGAGCGATAGTATGGCGACGCTGGCCTACAATGGCGACGCGACTTCAGTCATGCAGGTCTCGAAGGTGCATGAGAGGCTCACCGCGTGGTTGCCTCACGCCTGCGACCGCCGTTGCCGGCTTCAGGGCCTTCGACGCGCTCCCGAGCGCAGAAGTCGAGTCGGAAGGTTGGGTGTGAGTTGACGCGTCGTGGGCGCGTCCGGGGTAGCGGCCGGGGTCGTAGTTGAGAACGTCGGGTCCCCGAGGCCGCTTCGACGCGCCCTGGCCAGCATCGGCGACTGGGGGTAACTTGCGCTTACGCGCGGTCGTGTGGGAGATGGTAGGAGAGCTCATAGAAACGTGGATCGCTTGCGACGCGCGTGTGGCGTCTCCGCGACGCGCTGCAAGGGTCGCGCCAGCGTCGTCGTCTTCGATGAGCTCGTCGTATTCGTCGCCGAAATCTGGGCTGGACGTCCGGGGCTCAGGCAGGGATGCCCATTGAGACATTATGCCAGCAAGGACAGCGAGCTGAGGTCGGCGTTGAAGACAAGCTGCGCTTTATATCCGAACCTCTTCCTCAGCTCGAGTACAACCAAACCAACAGCTAGATTATAGAACACAGTCGCTACACCGAATACATCGGCTTGATTACAGATAGAGCGCACAGGATTAACGATAGCAATACGGAAAACAAAAAACAAAAACAAAGTGAGTAAATCAAGAGAGAACAGACGGCCCCTGGCCCTTACTGGCATACACACCCGTCGTATGCTCAACAACAGTCGCTGGTGATGCAGAAGTCTAGAACAACTGCGTCAAATTTTCCAGGCTATGTGATAAAACGATCTTGCTCACCTCGTCTTGCGTCTCTCCGCCAGAGGGGACGTCGACCGCCGTGGCATGTTCGTCCTTAGCGTGCTTCCAGAGCCACGACAAATCCCTCGTCGGCGACTCGTCGATCCACTCCCGACCGTCAACGCGAGGTACGTAGAACGTACTAGAACGACAGTTAGACTTGTCTTGTCTGAGCAGTACTATGAAGCACTGACATTGGACACAACGTGCACTTGAACTGCCAGATCGGAGCACCGTCGAGTACTGCTTTCTCAGGCCGCGTCCAGCACTGCGGTAGTCTGTCCAGACTATGCGCCGTCACCCTCTCCTCCGCATCAGGATGCGAGGCCTTGGTATGCGCCATGAGGTTGCCCATGCCCTTCGGCCGCGGACGCTCGTCCTCCCAATTCGTTCGAGCCTCGGTGCGTACGACTGTGCGTTTCCTTTTCAACATTAGCGGTCAGCGACGGCGGACGGCAAGACGGGGTGCAACGTACTGCGTGCAGAACTTGCATTGGAATTCCCAGCGTGGCATACCGTGCGTATCGACGGTCGGAAAAGGATCGCTCCAATACTGCGGATAGTTCGCAGGTTGAGTTTTACGCGTCCCATGCTTTACGCCAAGCTATAACCCCAGTCAGCACTCAAGTGTTCACTGTACAAATGCGCGCGCCATACCGGTGTAGGTGGCTCCAGACCGAGGCGGACTGCATCGCATGAGCACGCAGCCAGCGAACGAAAGTAAAAACCCACCCGCTTCAGCTTCGTGCGCCTGCATCAACGCGCCCGCGTCTGCATGCTTATCTCGCAAATGATGGTTGAGGGCAGAAGTGTCCGGACGCGGCCGCTCGTCTTCAAACGCCACGAAGAGCGGATTGCGAATGACAGTCCGTATCCTGAAAAAGAGGAATGAGACCCTCCCCTATGCGACGATAACAGACCAAGGAACAAACGCACGCAGGACAGAACTTGCAGTTAAACTGCCAGCGGGGAACGCCGTGCGCATCTGTCGTGGCGCGCGGCTCGGTGAAGAACTTGAGGACCTGGCCCTTGGGCTTGGGCACGCTTCCTCGGACGCTATCGTTGTTGTTGTTGGCCACCGGGGTTTCCGGTCTCGAGACGGCAGGCTGCGGCTGAACAGTGTCCGCGTCGGAGGAGGCCTGGCTAGCAAGAAGTTGCTCTGCATCGGGATGCTTGTCCTTCATGTGCTGTCGCAGGAGCTTTGTAGATGGCCGCGGCTGCTCGTCGTAGTAATCATCGCACGCCTCGTCTCGCGCAAGTGTATGCACCCTATAGACACAATCAGTCAGTCGGTCAGGACGCTACGTAGGGCTGAGAAACGCACTCTGGACAGAATCTGCACGTGACTTCCCAGCGAGGACCGTCGATCTTGCGGGGCTCGCTCCAGAATTTGTACACATGATCCGTCGCCTTCTCCTTCTCCTTCCAGGCGGCGCTCCGAGAGGGGATGGTACGCTTCAAGACAGCAGAAGCAGAACTGCTTTCGGCGGTGGAGGGACCGGGGTCGACGTCCATGGCGTCGCCTTCGTCGCGTGAAAGACCAGTACTGGACGCCGCGTCTACGGCCGACATTGGTTCAGATATAGGAGTCTGCAGATTGAATCAGTTAGTTCGAAGCGTGCACTCTGAGGACGAGGACGGAGACATACCTCGGGCGCAACATCGACATCGACGTCCATCTTCTGTTCAACGGCCCCGTTTGTAAATGCTGGACCAGCTTCCGGCGCCTCCGCTTCAGCCTCAACCTCGACCTCAACCACAGCACCGGCCTCTGGAACCACCGCGTTCACGAGGCTTTCAGCATCCGGATGATCGTACGTCTGGTGTTGATACAAAGTTGCCGCCGACGGACGCGGTTTCTCGTCCGTATACAGCTCGGACTCCGGATTGCGCGTAGTAGTGCGTATCCTACCAACCCTCACACCGTCAGCAACCTCAAGAAAACAAAATACACGGACACGACGTACGCTGGACAAAACTTGCACTTGAACTCCCACCGCGGTCGGCCCTGCTTATCGAATATCTTGGTCGGCTCGCGCCAGAACTTGAGGAAGTAATCTTTCGGCTTTCGCGGGGTGAATCCTAAATCCACATCCTCCACCTTCACAGGTACATCCACCTTGGCGGCGGGCACCTCCACTTTGACCGGTGTCGCGGCGATGCGAATGTCCTCGATGGTCAGAGGTGCAGGTGGCGGGGACGGACTGGGTGTCAATGACGAGCGGGAAGTCTGAACTTTGCGTTGAGCGGACAGAATGGTAACGAATACGGTAAAGGGAAACACACGAGTGCACGAGGTTGTTCGAAAACGGGTTCCTCAATCATGGGCTCCTCGATGATTTCAGGACTATCGAGCGCTTCATCGACTGCATCCTCGGACTCGATGTCTTGCAGGAGGTCGTCGGGGTTGGGATGGATGTCGAACGTATGCTGATAGAACGTCGCCGTCGGCGGGCGTGGCTTCTCTTCAAAATAGGTCTCGCAATCTTCGTTACGGGGTACAGTACGGATGCTAACCAAAACACGTCAGGTGTAGTAACGTCGAAGGTAAGGACGAATTCACGTACATATCGCAGAATTTACACTTGAGCTGCCAGCGCGGGGAGCCGTCGAGGGTCGTCTTGCTCGCCGGGCCCCAGAACTGGAGTATATAGTCCTTTGGCCTTCTGGCCTTGACGAGGGGCTCGTCCAAAGTAGCTGCTGCTGCTGCAGGAGCCTTCGGTGCACGGTGCGGAGCGGGAGCAAGAGGAAGAACTGTGGGTGGTGGAGGCGCAGGACCAGTCGTAAGGGCGAGCAGAAGTTCTTCGGCGTCGGGATGCTTGTACAGTCGATGTTGGCGCAAGCTCGTCGTGCTCGGGCGGGGCTTCTCGTCGAGGTAGGTCTCGCATTCTTCGTTGCGGAGTGTCGTATGGATGCTTCAAGAGGCAAGTAAGATCAGCACCACGCATAATAACAACGCGACGAATGGGAGGGACGCACGAGTCGCAAAGCTTGCATGCAAACTCCCAGCGCGCGACACCGTCCTTGTCGGTAACCTTACGCGGCGGCTGCCAGAACTTGAGGAAATAGTCCTTCGGCGCCTTCTTGGGTGTGTAAATCGTCGTCTCCAAGGGCTCGCTCTTCACAGCCTCAAGTTGAAGTTGCGGCTGGGCATGCGTTTGGGTTTGATTGTTGCTGTCAATGTCGCTGTCGGGACGGTCCTTGGATATCGTACCCAGGACATGGTGGTCCCATTCTTCGTCCGTGACGACGATCGCATCTTGTGCGCTTGCACCGACCGCGCGACCCTCGGCTGTTTATCGCGAAAAAAATTCAGTCCAACCTGACCTATACCCGCGAATAGATGAACGACTGACGCAAGGAGAGTTCCGCCAGGGCTGGGTCCAAGTCGCTCTCGGAGATGGTCGACACGGAGCCCGTGGACGGCGGCGCGCTCGCCGCGGTACCCGGTCTCGGCCACGACGCCCCGCTGGGACCTGGCGAGGCAGCCAACCCGTCCGGACGCGGCTCGATGCTCGCAGGCGCGCGTCCCGGGCTAATCGAACCGCTGTGGCTCAGCCTGACAGGCTCGTGCGTGAGCCCTCGCGGGCGCTTGGACGGGTTTCCTGCTGCTGCGAGATCATGCTCGTCCGCGCTCGCACTGGCCTTCCGTTTGCGCGCCGCCGTCGGACGGTCCGAGGAGGCGCTGGGCGCGGCGGTCCCGAGTTCAGGGCTCACAGAGCGTGGCTCGGGCAGCGCAGTCCACTGGGACATCGAGGGCGCGGGGGGAAAGAAGGGAAATAGGTAGCGAGCGAAGGGGCGACTAATAGCAACTTAGGTTGGGTCTTAGTGACAATGTCAATCAATTTACATCCGGATTCGATCCTTCCAATTTGGTCATGAATCTCCATTTATCCCATGTCCGTCTCCCGGCTTGTCTTCCACCCAGCTCCGCTCTCTTCCAGTCATATCCAGCTCATCTGAGTCGCCAACGAGGTAACCCGTATATCCTGAGGACCAGAAACGTCGAGTATGCCTCACCCGATCGGCCCCAAAAGGTCGACTATATCGGTTACCTTGGACAGTGATGGCATCGTTCATTGGTTCGGAGTCTTACACCGATGACTAACAACAATACAGAAGAGGAGGGATACCGTATCGGTCACTCGAAGGCCGGGGCGGTTGAGCATATGATAGTATTGCCTCATGATACATCAACCGGAACTAGTACCAGTCATGGTATGCGTGTCAGATTCTATGACCCCTGAAGCAATGCTGCGCTAGTTCCACTGCCACTTAGAGGGGAGGAAGAGCAGTCTGCTTCAGGGTGGTCTGGAGGCACAACCAGCCTTCCTGCGCGCGCCCCGTGGTAATACGGAGTTCCAAGGCATCAGACCGCGGGTGAACCACCACCAACATGTTACTGATACTTATCATGGGAACATGACGCGATTCAGGACAGAGATAACGCGACATATGGAACTGGACAGACATCATCTTCGCGATATGTCGAACGTCAACGTCGAACGGAACATATTCTTATCCCTAGGTATGTCTGCGTCGTTCAAGAGTGTAGACGGAGACAACTTGAAAGAAGGAGCCCCAAAAAATACTAAAATAGCCGCAAGAGCACGTGTTGCAAGAGCGTCGGTCTTATAAATCGGGTACAGAAGATCCTGACCATGCGGGTTATTCTGCTGCCAAGTTAATAGCATGGGAACTCTCCGAGAGCATATCGTAGAAGTAATACGAGCGCTCCTAACGCGCCGAAGACGGTGCTCGGAGAGGTGCATAGCCAGTCAGTTGCCTGAGACGTCGCCAATGTGTTTGAGCAGAGTCGAGACGAGCAAAGATGCGAAGCGGGAGCGGACAGATGGGAATTGCGAGGAAAGAACGAACTACAGTTCAACTACGCTAGCCACTCTAGCGCAGACTTAGTTCTGGCCGAGAGTCCGGAGACTCCAACTCAGAACATGCGCCGATGGAGTCGACGTCGAATTTGTAACCGAGAAATGCGCGACGGGCGATGTCGCGTAGATTACTGTAATGACAATCTCCGGAAAAGAAGACATAACCCGAAGGAAAGTGTTGTTATTCCCGTAGAAAGCATTCAAGTTCGGTGAGAAACAGACATGGACGTGAAGAGTGACTCAGAGACTACCCGACGGCAAATATGGCATAGTGAGGTCCAGACCCTAGTATTGACAAGCCGGCAGGGGACACGGCGCTCATCGGTGGATTCGGCGCGTTGTGGCAGGAGACAAGAAGGAAGACGCGGTGTGCAAGTCCGACAATTTCGCCTTGACACGTACCTGCCACCACCCTCTTCCGATTCCCGCGCTGGCCGCCTCGTCGCCTCTTCCATAATGGCCGCGCCCAACTCCAACCCCCTATCCGCCGTATCTCGACGACGCATCAAGCACGCGACCCTCCTCAGCCTCCTCCCGCTCATCATCTTCCTTCTCTACACCGCGGGCTACTCCAACGGTCTCGCGCCCACCGTCCGTCCATACGACCCCGAATCGCGAATAGAGAACAGCATAGTAATACCGAGTTACCACGAGGCGGAGAATATTCCTGCGCTTGTGACGCGGATATTTCAGGCTGTGGAGAGTAAAGACCGCGACGCGACGGAGGTGGTCATTGTCGACGACGACTCGCGCGATGGGACGGTCGAGGCTGTCGAGCGGCTCAAGGGCGAGGGGTATAATGTCGTTCTGTTCGTGCGGACGAATGAGTCTGGGCTTTCCAGCGCCGTGTTGCATGGCTTCAAGAACGCGCGCGGCAGCAAGTTTGTCGTTATGGACGGTGCGTGCGATTCTTCGGTCTACAGGAACGTATAGCTTACTACTTGTAGCGGACCTGCAACACCCACCCGAAACTATTCCTGCTTTCCTGCGCGCGTTGGATGACGCGGAGACGCCGTTCGCGCTGGGCACGCGGTACGGGCCTGGAGGCGGCGTCGACCGCGACTGGCCGCTGTACAGACGCATCATCAGCGCCGGCGCGCGCAGCCTCGCGCGTCCGTTGACCTCTGCGTCAGACCCTATGACGGGTTTCTTCGGGCTCACGAAAGACCTCGTGCGTACCCTCCCACCTCCCATATCCCGCATTCCGTCCACCCTGCTCACGAACGCCCGACAGTACGCGCAAGCAGACAAGGTGAACCCTGTAGGCTTCAAGATCGCGCTCGAGCTCCTTCTCAAGACTGGCGTCCGCCGCCACGCAATCGCCGAAATTCCATTCGGGTTCTCGAAGCGCGTCGCGGGCGAGAGCAAGCTCTCCACGAAGGTCATCTTCCGCTACGTCGCCCACCTCGCCGCGCTCTACCGCTGGCGCATGGGCTTCTTTGGCCTGATATTCTTCGAGCTGTGTTTGGTTGGCGCTTGTTGGGTGGCGTTGAGGCTGTTGGAGGTGGGGAACGTGCAGTGGAACCAGCGACAGCGGCAGACGCGGAGGAAGAGGGAGAAATTCAAGTTGGACGTTTAGATCAAGGGAGTATGTAGACCTCTGGAGCAGCTGCGGTATCGTCGCGTTTGTAGCAGTTACATTACTTGTGGCTAGAGCGTACTCGGTAACTTATCCATTCCTTTCACTGCTTTCCTTATTCCTGCGGCGTGCTGTGACCTCGTTGGGTCTGGCAACCGGCGGTGCGAACGTTGTCGATACGAGGTAGTGCGACGTGTCGCGCGAGAAGGTGTGAAGACGGGCCTTGCGATATGGAAAGTTGGATGCTCGGTGTAAGCGGCGGACATGGATCCTTAGCACCGTGAGCGCTTGAGCCCCTGACGAGGCGCTTGTCGGCAACTCCCTGCCCGACCGCTGCTTTGTGCTCCCGCCACTTGACAGACAATGCAGTGCGCGTCAAGGAATGTCAACGCCCTTTCATGTTGTGAACTGCGCCCGACCTGTGTGCTGTGTGGATCGTCCTTTGTCTCCTCACACGACTCTCCTTCAAGTTGCCCCTCGCCGTCGCCGCCGTATCTGCGCTCTACGGCCACTGTACTGCCTGGCGCTGTGCTCTGATTCACGATGGCCATGGCTGAGCCTCGAGACGCAAGAGATCTGATCCTAGGCCCTGCAATTCCAAGCCCACCCCTGCGTCCTACCACCCCTCTGCCTGGAGCAATATTAATGCCAGCGCCGCCGCCCATGCGCCATGCCGCGAGCACTTTGACTACCATCACTGCCGTAGACCTCACCAGCCGCAACACCACCGCTCTCGACCTCGCCCTCGACACTACCACTACCCAAGAAAGACCTGGCCCGGGAGTAAGGCCAAAGGCGAGCACGCAAAGCTTTCGCGCGTCCTTGCGTGCGCACAATAACCTCCGCTTCTGGCTCGTCTTTGTCGCTATCGTCTTTTCCACGTTCCTCTCTGCGATCGATACTGTACGTCTTGCTCCTTCACATGCTTTACATTGTTGTACGATCTAACTCGCACGCCTAGACATCCGTATCCACCGCACTCCCCACTATCACCCACAGCTTGGGCGGAACGAGCAGTCGCGAGGGCGGCGATCCACTGCTCTCATGGGTCGGCTCCTCCTTCGCCCTCGGCGCGACGGCCGTCCTCCCGCTCAGCGGGAAGCTCGCCGAGGTCTTTGGACGCCGGCCTGTACTCATGGGCGCGCTCATCATATTCGGCGCCGGATCTGCACTGTGCGGCGCCACACCCAACGCGACTGGACTGATCGTCGGTCGAGGTGCGCTTGAATGAACCTCAGCTTATGAAGGTGCTGCTGCTCACCGGCCGCAGTGGTGCAAGGCATGGGAAGCGCCGCGATCCAAGTTCTCTGCACCATCATCGTCTCGGACCTCGTCCCGTTACGCGACAGAGGATTCTTTACAGGCTTCATCGGCGCGTACGTACCAAGTATCCCTTGTCATCCTCATTCTCATTCCCCTTGCGCGTCCTCTCACGCAGAACATGGAGTATCGCCGCCGCGGCAGGACCGTGTTTAGGAGGCGCGTTCTCACAGGCTGCAGGA
This sequence comes from Exidia glandulosa HHB12029, assembly GCA_001632375.1. Classification (NCBI taxonomy): domain Eukaryota; kingdom Fungi; phylum Basidiomycota; class Agaricomycetes; order Auriculariales; family Exidiaceae; genus Exidia; species Exidia glandulosa. The sequence continues at coordinate 229,029 of KV425925.1, forward strand.
CCGGGCTGGCGGTGGCTCTTCTGTACGTCCGCTTCCATGCTCAAATTTTTAGCGAGGAGAAATCTGACCGCCATTTTTGAAGATATGAACCTCCCGCTGTGCGGCATCGCGCTGGCATTGGTGTATATCTATCTCGACCTGCGCATGCCGCCCGACTCGAGCGCGTGGGCGAAGCTGCGACGTATGGACTGGACGTAAGTCTTCCTCCCCTTTTCAACTCGTCGCTGCGGCTCTGACTGTCCCGGCGCTGCAGAGGAAACTTCATCCTCATCGCGAGCTCGACGTCGTGCATGATCGCGCTGAGCTGGGCGGGCGTGATATACGCGTGGGACGACTTCCGTGTCCTGCTCCCGCTGTGTCTTGGCGTCGCGGGCTTGGGCGCAGCATTGCTCGTCGAGTGGAAATGGGCGAAAGAGCCAACGGTGAGCACTACACTGCATCTGTTGTCTTTTCCGTCGTGGGTTGACGGTAAATCCGCAGATCCCGTTCAGCATATTGACGAATCGGACAAGCGCTGCTGCGTGAGAGCGGTTGGATGGTGCATATTGGGAGCTGACAATCCGGTGCAGGTTCTTCAGCGCGTTCGTGCACTACGTCGTCCTTATCAACGCTGCCTGTAAGCACCACGCAATCGACGACCTGTATTTCACGCAACTCACAATCGTTCGCAGATTTCCTGTAAGCCTGCTCACGTCCCAATTTACACCACGCTTCACTGTAGTGTTTAATACTGCCTCTTACAGCCCGATCTACCTTCAAGCCGTCCGAAGCCGCACGCCGCTACGCGCAGGACTCGACATCCTCCCGCTCGCGATATGCATCTCGCCCGCAGGCATCCTCGCAGGGATCCACATCAGCAAATCCGGCGTCTACGTGCAACACAACTTCCTCGGCTTCGCATTCATCGTCCTCGGCGCGGGTCTGCTCAGCTCCGCGACCGGCGACACGCACTGGGGTCTGCTGTATCTTTACGAGGTGGTGCTCGCTGCGGGCTTTGGCGTTATCGAGAGCGCGGGGATGAATGCGACGCTGGCGCCGTTGGGTGGGGATGCGAAGCTTGAAGTGCCCGCACAGGCGTTCTTGTTGTTTTTGAGGACGATGGCGCAGGTGCGGTTGTTGCTTTGTTGTCGTCCCTTCGCCGCGCTGACTGCTTTTAACTTAGACGTGGGGTCTCACACTCGGTTCGACGGTCCTGCAGAACGAGCTGCGCCACTTCGCTCGGCCGGGACTCCCGTTCTTTGGGCCTTCGACGATCCCGGATATGTCGCGTTTCCCTCCGAGCGTGCAGCGCGAGATGCAAGACGCGTACGCGCATAGCTTGACGATGCTCTGGCGCGTCATTACAGGCGTGTCGGGCGCGGATCTCCTGAGCCTCGTGGCGATGAAGAATTTCCCAATGGACGCGCGTGTGGACGAGAGTCGCGGGCTGGCGGAGGTGGGCGAGGGCGAGTATGCAGGCGTTAATCGATTCCGTCGCTCGATGGGGAGCAGACAGAACACGCCTGCGACTGGCACCGTCCCGCTTCCTTCTTCAGAGGTCGAGCTGCACAGGCTGTCTCCGCGATTCCAGAGCGCGAGCAGTCTCTCCCCGACGCCGACGCCGGGACGACGCACGATTGCCCTGCCGCCATTACCCGGGCCCTCGCCTAGTCCGGGTCCGCGAAGCATCCCGCTCCCCGCGTCGCCGCCGCGGTCTTCGCATAGCAGGATGCCGTCCGCCGGCGGAGTGGTTGCTGGTACTCCGCGGCGAGAGAACTTTGAGTTTTCGGGCATGGCGCTGCAGTTGACTGTGGAGCCTCCCGAGCCCGAGCATGGAGAGCATGATCCTTCAAGTCCTCAACATCTAGAAGACAACAGCGTACGAGTATAGGTAGTTGGCAGTCAGTAGAGTAATAACGTGTAGGATTGGATGGATGGAAAGTACCGTGGCCCTAACATATGTATGCTTGCACTGTATCACTTTATTCTCGCGCTGCTCGATAGTACATCGTTTCGAATGCTCTAGCGATGTTTCACGTGGACCTGCTCATGTGTTGGTGCACGCGTCGTGGTGGTTTGTCTCTCAGCCGTCATGGTCAGATCTCAACTAAAAACCCATTGCATTGCTGCAGTTGTTCGTACATCCCAAACGAAACGCTGAAATCGACGACAACTAGTTCCGTTGCCTCCTTGGATCGCCCTCTTACTGCCCGTTGTGTGCAAGAGTGTTCGTCGTACCCGAAGCTGCACGTAGCTCGTTAGCGCCCTGAGACGTCAAACCGGATGCATATGAGGAGGAACGTACGGATGCCGCTGAGCACACCGCTGAGGCCCATGGCGCGGATGTTGGCTGCCATAGTCGCGGGGCTAACGTTCCCGTTGAGACCAATGAGGTACGCGACGAGACCTGCGATGTGGGGAGTGGCCTATATAGCAAATGTCAGAGACCTGAGAAGTTGAGTAATTTAGGTGATATACCATGGAAGTTCTGTGCTGCGTGTTGAGCATATGTACGCATGGCTGTATACGGAGAAGACGTACCCGGAGATGGTGTTTGTGGCGGTGGTCGAGCCGATCCACGCGCTCGTGACCTGGTCGAACTTTTGAGTACAAAACCCGACTCATAGAGAAACGGGGACGTTACAGTACTGCCAGGAGCGAAGACGTCGACGCTAGCACCAAAATTAGAGAACGACGCGCGAGCGTCAGCGATCTGAGGTTGAGGGAGTCAATATCTAAGCAAGCTAACGGTCGGGTTACTGACGGTCGTGGCACCCTGGAACCGCGATTAGCCGTCTTATCGTTCTCAGCACATGAAACACAACTTACGACAGTAATTGCAGAAGGTGCGCGGGCAGGAGAGCTGTTGGCCGCGTTCGCGTTGTCATTTCCAGCCGCGACGGTCACGTGGACGCCGCCAGCGGTGAGAGAAGCGACAGCGTTGTCCAGCGCAGTCGAGGCACCACCACCGAGGGACATGCTCGCAATCGTCGGACGACCACTCGAGCGCGCTTGAGTCAGGACGAAGTTGAGGCCGGAGACGATGTCTGCCACGGAGCCGGAGCCGGCGCTGTTGAGGACCTTGACGGCGTGCACATTGGCAGCTTTCGCAACACCAAAGCGGGTGCCGACAGCGGTGCCTGCAACGTGGGAACCGTGGCCTAGAAGGGTATCTAAATAACACAATACAAGAACGGGGAAGAATCATGTACCGTTATCGTCAGTGCGAGGAAGTCCACCGAAGGAAGTGGCGAACGTCGCACGGCCGCCAAAGTCTTGCTGTAGGGAGCATGTCAGTCAATACTCACACAGCGACAGCTACACTCACGTGAGCAGTGTTGATGCCCGTATCCCTACGAAGCAGGTTAGTCAAATGCGAGGCGAGGAGACTGTGAGCAGCCGAACACAATGAAGATATCCACGCCTCTGCCCGCTGTTGAGTCGAAGCGGAAAGTGAAGTTCAAGGCAGTCGCGGAGCCGGTGAGAGGAGTCCGGGAGGAGAGACGAGCCAGACCCCAAGGAGCGGTGGTCCTACGGGTGGTTTAGCCACTCGGTGACGATCATCATCCAGTTGACGTACTGAGTCGTTACCGCCATGGTATGCCTGTCAGTGATTGTCAGTAGTTCCTTGATTCATTTAGAGATGGCGCGGCTTACATGATACCGTTCTCCTCGATCCTCAGCACATCCCCACTGGCGCGGAGTGCATCGAGCTGCGTCTGGTTAAACGTGCCCGCGAAGCCGTGCAGGAAGTCGGTCTCCCACTCAGGGTGCGTAATCGCGGAGGAAATAAGCGAGTTCTGCTGGAGGTGTAGATCCTTGGAGACGCCCGGCTTCAGGGTGACGATGAACGAGTTGGGCTTCGTCTGTCCTGCGAACGACTCGACCGTAAGCATCTTCACCGGCGTCCCGAGGGACGCAACGGCAAGAGCGACGGCGACAGCGGCAGAGAGGATGAAGCGCATGATGAAGCGGACGTTGGAGAACCTGCGGCCACACTGTTTCTCGACGCCATATGAGAGCTTTTATAGCGAAAAATTGCCAAGCTGCGCGATAGCTGCGATAACTGCTTTGCTGGCAGCTCACGTAAAGAAGTCGTGGAGCATGCGCACGACTAGGCGAGGTCTTCCTCTGCGGGCAAGGCCAGGATGCTGGAAGCCCTCCGGTGCTTAGATGTGGTTTGGAGCTGAACAAAACTGTCCGCGTCAAGAGCCAATTGTGGAGACACGCCAAGAGAAAGTCTACCCCGGTACGAATAGGATGCACATGGGTAGAGCACACAATATGTGCTACGTATCGCTACGAGTTCGGCTGCAGAGAGCCTCCGCGAGTTCGACGAATGAGAGAATATGTTGGGCAGCAGCCTAGACATCTGGCGGCGTCCTCGGCACAACCGCTGCCGTAGATAGTAGTTCAGTGACGTCCGGTGGCTGATAGTGGTCGAGGATTGCTATTGCGCACAAAGTACGAGGAATCACAAAGTCTCGTCCATGTGGAGTGCGTGTCTTTTGGTCTCGCTTCGTCTCGTGCAGGATTTAGAGCGGTTCAGTAATATTCCACAGTGTAGGACGTCATGAAGAGTGCGAAGTATGCGGTCACCGGTGACTGCTCACGACGCTGCCTGAGTCGTCTTCTCCGCAACGCGCTCCCTCTCCGCCGCGAAGAAGTCGGCATTAAAACGACTGTCCACGAACTCCTTGACGTTGGAGATTGCGTATGACCCATTGGACCCCTCGCGGAGGGTGACGATGATGATGTACTCGTTCGCGTAAAGGGCGCCGGTGGCGGAAGTACCTGTGGATGACGCCTGCGGATGTCGTCCGTCATCGTCACGAGGGTATAACATCTAGAGTTGAATATACGTACGTGAAGTACGATCTTGTCATGCGTCTCAATAATTTCACTGGGAACTACCTGTAAAAAGGCGTCAGCAAAAAGTGAACGACTTCTGACACGTAGAAGGTTCAGAACGCACATGGAAGGCCGTGAAGAGCGCTTGATATTGACGGAACGAATCAACGTATTGCTCCCTCGACGTGGCTACAGGTCTTCCGAGCGATTGCGGCAGGGTGTAATGGTGGTAGTCCTGCGCCACGGGACGAGGGCGTGAGTGAAGAGCCACACATCCTGGCAACGGTTGACAGACATCGGTAAGATGGCTCGCGATTGCGTCCACATCCCAAGCATTATACGCCTCCATCCAGCTCAGCACGGTCTGCAGCTGCTTCGAAGTCGTAGGTGGTGCAGCCATCCTTGTCTGAGAAGGTCCTGGGAGGAGAATCAGCCGGATTGAGAGCCGGATCAATCCTCAGGCCTGAGGTCCGCGCTGCAGCTGGCGTCTATCGCTAGCGCTGACTCTGGCCTAGGCTGAACCGACGCCGAGGGACAACCGTCTCGCTATGTTCTTGAATAACTCCGGCTCGTTGTGCGTTCTAGTCACAAGATCTGACACAGACCAAATATTATTACACAGTGGGGGACGTCATTGAGGGTGCGAAACACGCGGGCACGCTCACAACGCTGCCCGAGCTGCCCTCTCCGCAATGCGCTTCCTCTCCGCCTCGAAGAAGTCCGCACTGAAACGGCTGTCTACGAACTCCTTAACATGGGAGATTGCGTACGTCCCATTGGACTCCTCACGGAGGGTAACGATGATGATGTACTCGTTGGCGTAAGGGACGCCGGTGGCGGAAGCACCTGTAGATGACGCCTGTGGTCGCCATCAATCAACGTCGCGAGGGATGCCACCTCTACCTAGTTACACATACGTGAAATACAACCTTGTCATGAGTCTCGATGATTTCACTGGGTACGACCTGGGTAACAAGGTGTCACATCGAATTCTGTCACAAACTTCCTGCAACCAACTCACATGGAAGGCCGTTAAGAGCGCTTGATATTGGCGGAACCTTTCAACGTATTGTTCCTTCGACGTGCTCACAGGTCTTCCGAGCGACTGTGGCAGAATGTAATGGTGGTAGTCCTGGGTCACAGTACAAGGGCGAGGTCAGTAAACGGCACATTCATATCGATGATAGACAGACATCGGTAAGGTGGCTCGCGATCGCATCCAGATCCCAAGCATTGTATGCCTCCAGCCAGCCCAGAACGGTCTGCAGCTGCTTTGAAGTCGTCGGGGATGCAGCCATAACTAATGTCGTTGCCTTGTGCAATACACGTGGCTGAGAGCAGCTGAGAGCGGACGCTGCTGCGGATCCCCGCTGCGGTCTGGGCGCGGCCCGGCTATATGGCGCATCGTGTTCGCACGCGTTCGCGCCAAGGACACTTTGCTACTACAGCCGCGTTCTTGTTAAGCCTCAGATGGCCCTTACAAAAGTCTCTGTTTCCCATGTTAATGACCCGTCACCCAGAATCAAATGCACATAATTAGAACGACTACTTACACTCACCACAGCCAGAGCGTCCATGCATTGTAGCCTTGGACGTAAACTCAACTGCCAACTTGCAGAATATCGACCTCAATACGGGGCGTGTAGCCACCAAATGGCGTTGTACACCCTATAGTAGTTCGCAGCCGAACGTGAGTAAGTTACACAGAGCCTGCCCCCACGCTTTGCGGCCCAGAACGATTGTCGCCCACACCTTCTCTTCGTCCTCCCCAACCACCCATACGAGACCTCGTACTGCCTGACCGTTTGTAAGGATATACGGTAAAACCACGCTCGAGTGCACCGGGACTGCCGTACTCTCTGCAGCTGCACTCGACCAGTCGAGCTGCGCCAGACCCGCGCGGCGCCAGTTGCTCAAAAGGAGATAAGGCTCTCTCCAGCTCATCCACCACCCGCGCAGCGCGACCGAGTCGAATGAGGCGGTCTTGAACGCCATGGAGCGTCTTACGTGACCATCCGACAGCGCACGGTATTGCGCAATAGCGCGCCTGACGGCCGTTGCAATGTCGGTCACGGAGCTGCGGCTTGCTGGTAGAGGAGGGACACCGATCTCGTCGAATGCGTTCAGGACTAGTTTACCGTGTAGTTCGGGGACCAGCGAGCGGACGTCGACAGGTATGTTCAGGTATATGGAACGCTGCGACGTACAAACTGAGGTCAGAGGAAAGCCAACCACGCCGAAGGAGTCTACGTACTGTGAACCATCCGGCATCGCTATACAGTGCCTGACTGAACGTCAATGGCGGCTTTCTTACACGCGTGCGAGACGGACCTTCGTCAACCAAGCGACCAGAACATCAGAAGAAGAGAGCTGCGAGTCTTGCACAACAAGCGCGTCGCGGACTTCAGCCAAGTACGTCTTGGGGATGGTAACGAGCTTCATGTCCTCGACCGGGTCAACCCACTGCTTGAGATTACGCCACATCCGCATGGCCAGCCTTCCCCAGATGTCAGGACGGTACCATGCCCCATACTCCTGGATGCGCGGAAAGTCGCTCGTCCACGCCGCAAGCGTCGGGCTCCCCAACGGCAATACAGAGTCAGGATCGGGGAACTTGCCATCCAGAGCGGAGAGCCATGCAGAGACCAGAGACCCCATCCCGCTAGCGTCAGCAAAGAGGTGTGTTGACGTAAGCCCCTGGCGCAAAGGAGCTGGTTTCAAAACGAGTTTCACGGTGACGGTGTGCCGTGCGTACCACGAAAGTCACGTCTTCAAATACTGTAACTCTCGCCTCCAGTAGGGGCGCTTCGTTATCAAGAAGATCTTCGAGCGTGTGCGGTCGGGACTCGTCCCGGAACAAGGGCGCCATTTGTGGCATGTCGACGATAACGGGGTGTGGTAAATCAGCCGACGAAGAGAGATGAGGTGGTAGGGCAGGTCGTGAGCTCGCTGCGTTGTAACTTTCCGCATGATACGTCGAGCTCCACGATAACGGTGGTACGGCCTCTGAGAATTCGGTCGGAAGAATGAAGACGAAATCCTGTCGCGAACAGTTTGGTCAGTTACAGTACACACGCGGGCAAATCTGCGGGGGCGTACGCCATGCTCGTTCCGTCCCAAACGACAGCCGAGGTTGGGCCAGTGGGCGACCAGTGCGTACAGCGCATTGCGCAATCGCTCGGAGTCGAGCTTGCGCGGCACAACGAAGCCGTACGTAATGAACACATTGCGAGGACCGACGTCGGCTTTGCACACAGGAGCGATGGTGCACTTGTGCTCGGTAAGGCGGCGGCGGCGGCGGCGGGGTTGTGTGCCGGAGGAAGAGGTGGGGAGCAAATGTTGCGACTCGGAGAGAACCCCCAGTCTCCAAGTTGCGACAGCCCCGCTGAGGCGAAGCAATACTGAGTAACGCTGACAAAATCGACTTCATCCCCAGAACTTACAGAGCAAAAGCGGACGCAGCGCCCGCGAGGATCATTTGATGTTTGTCCATGCCGGCGCTTGCAACTGGGGGAGGGATCCCGGAGGAACGCGAGGCTTTGCGATGCACACCTGGAAAGATATGTATGCCGCTCACTGCGACTCATGGGGAAAACCTGCGGGCTTATCCCAACCAGAGAATTGCGGCGTCCGGCCAGACTCGGGGAAGGCGAGGCAAGTCAAATTTGGATGGTGACGGTCACGGTTATAATTTCCACATCATGATAGACAGCGTCAGAGTTTCTTAGGTAAACCCTCCTCGAGACGCACAGGATCTGGTGTGGATGCGTCAGCCAAAGTGCCATGATCAATTAGTGAACGGGCAGCACGCACTCCACTGCGGCCACAACGCGTTGTCAGTCGGCAAGTCACGACGCCCGGTGACTGCGTCGAAGGATACCGTCCCGGTCCCCTGCGCAAACTCTGCAGCGAGCCATTGGACGTACTGCGCAGGGTCGTTCTGTGGCAGCAAAGCCGTTGCCTTCGTCGACTCGACGTCTAGGTGCCGCTTCTGAATGTCGATGCCCGTTAACTTTGACAGCACAGACTAGATGCAATGATTCATTGTTAGCGTAAACGTATGGTAAAGCGGCGAAACGGACATACCACTACCTCGTTGACCGTGCGGCGGTCGCCCTCGATGCGGAAGACGCGATTAAGCAGTTGGTCCTTGGGTAACGTAGTAAGAACGTGCGCCATAAACTGCGATGCGTTAGCATCTCATGATATCCGGCTTGGAGGGCGCACCTTTGCCACATCTGGCCGTGCCGTCGTAGAAACGGGCATCTCTCCGTCGCCGACGACGATGGCCGTATTCGTCTCGTTTGGCAAACCAAGAATGAGAGCCCAATACTCCATCCAAAGGCCATTGAAGAATATGCAAAACGGGAGTTGAAGCGTCTTGAGCGTGTCTGGAAACAATCAGCGTCGGCGGAAGGCTGAGAATAACCAGCAGACCTTGGTGGATCCGCGTCTTCAAGTGTATAGCAACGCTCGTTCCAGTCGTTCTACCTGTTGAAAGTTAGGTCAACAACCCAAGTAGTGGAACCCTCGCACGAACCGATGGTGGGGACGCCGTATTCGGACGGAACGAACAGCTGGACACCAGCCCGTTTGCCAGCGCGAGCCAGGGCGTCTTGCGCCAGGAAGCCGCCACCTCTCAGAGCGCTGATGATCACCTCTATCCGTTCATCCTGAAGTAGCTGGGCGAGAGCATCTTCGTCTGTATAGTCGACGAGTGCTCTCTTCACGTCGACCGCAGCTGCATGGTCGAGGTCGCCCGCAGGTCGTCCAGAACGAGCGAGTGCCTCCATGGCCGAGGCAGTCGACTGTGCGTTCGCAGTGACATCTGGACTAGGAGAGCGCGATAGGACGAGGACGCTAGCGCCAGTGCCCAGCAGAGCGCGGACAATCTCGCCCCCCATGCCGCCCGCACCGGCGACGGCGAAAGATCGAAACGACATGGTAGACTGGAACAGAGGAGTTGCCGTACATCCCCGCGCCACGCGCCAGTAAGCATATTGCAACAAGTTGCGGGATCCATTCTTCCACGGCCGGCAGCAGGAGTTGGTCCGAAATCCGTGTGACGCGGTCCACCCGTGCCTGTGTTTACGCGTTACATTGATCACGGGGATATGAAGCTCGAAGAGAAGCGCGCGCTCATGGGAGGATCCCAGGTTCGGTTGCCCGAACGGCGCCAGCCGACGAAGCTCAAATTTCTCACCGCCGACGACGAGAGTATCTCAAGTGCTGAAACTCTTCAAGTCGCATCGTCATAGAAATTCATTCAGAAAGACTAGCTTGGAATTCTAATGGAGTCAGATGGTCTTCCACTCCATTGGGCTCAAACGCGCCGAACGAGGAGGGGCATTTTGCCAATCCCGTCCGACTTCGCCTGGATCCCTGGAGTGTCATATGACCCTGTACGCGAGTTTCAGCTATGCAGCACCGTTGATTCTCCCGGACTTGGACTGACCCATGTAGGAAGCGATCTTGACCTTTCCATCGCACTTCGGGGCGGGTGCAACACCGGGAGTATCGTATGAACCCATGTACGACACGATCTTGACGTCAGACTTGTCGCCCGCAGGTGACACAAGCCCCGGCGTATCGTATGAGCCTGAGTGCACTCTCAGCGTGGTTTGAAGACTGTAATATAAGGCAACATACCCATGTACGAGTTGATACCGGTGCCCGGCGCTGGCTCGAAATGGAAGTTCGTGACGAGAGCACTGATAACATTCTGGATCTCGAGGACACTGAAGATGAGAGTCAGGTAGAATTCAGCCTCTTGGAGACATGAGGCTCACGCAAAACGCCATCCGATACAAACTCTAGGACCGGATGCAAAGCTCAGGAGCCCGCTGTACGGCGTGATAAGGCCAGGGACCTTCTGGATATTCATGTTTTGCCAGCGGAGGGGATTGAAGGTGTCCGGGTCGGCATAAACCTTTGGATCCCTGTTGACTGCGCTGACGTTGATGAAACACAGCTGGAGACGGCGTCAGAGTCCGCTCCGCATGTCGATAACCGCAGTCACCTGGTTCTGAAGTTCGGTGAGTACGACGAATAAAACATCGTGCAGTCTGAGCATACCTTCGCGACAGGAAGCTCGGTGATCTTCTTGCTGTTGTCCAACTGTACCTCCTGCGAGAGCGGGAGAACGTCATCGTTGTATGCTTCGCGAAGGATTACCGCGAGGGCAGGATGAAGCCGAAGTGTTTCCTGAGGGAGGTTAAGAGTCGCTACCCAAAAAATGCACCTATCGCACCTTTACGACGCCGCTGATGAGCGGAAGTGCTTCGAAATCTTGAGAGGTAAGCGAATTGGTCGGCGAGGCCTTTAGTGCCGCTGTAATCTCTTCGCGCAGAGCAGTCTGAATGTCCTGGTGGATGGTGAGGTAGTAAAGTGCCCAAGCCGTACTGTGGGAGTCAGTAAAGCGTACACGCTTCGGGAGTGAAGGACATACGCCCAGGCAGTCGTCTCGTGTCCGGCGAAGTGTAACATGCCGATCGAGCCAATCAGCTCGTGTCTGTTGAACTTGTAGCGCGCCTCTGCATCGATATTCGACTTGACTGCACGTCAAAATGCGTGAGAAGTTAGTGATGGTAAGAGGCCAACGACCGCAACACATACTGAGACGGCTGATTGCGTCCTTGCCAGGGTCTTCACCAAGCTTGATACGCTCCAACTTCTCATCGACAAGCTTACTTCCCACTTCGACACCGTTTTTGCGCGAGAGCTTCTGGGCGTTGATGTTCCGCTTGTCCCACGGAGCGAGGGTCCACTTCAGCCACGACGGGAGGCGGAACAGAATCCAACGAGCGAGTATTTGCGAGTATGTGGATGCCGGCCGAATATCGGAGGCCCTGTCATCCCCGTGTTAGCCAGGAACGCGCCCAAGTCTACCATTCGACATACTCGAGGCCTAGGTACTTCATCACCTCAGGGTCGTCCGGGTTGTTAATAGAACCAAGGCTAGGAATTGCGCGTCAGCCGAGGCACCAACTCATCTGCGGCACACGCACTCAGCGCCAAATCCGGCTAATACACGTTCAGTGAGACGCTCTGCGACGAGGGAGGCATTTACTGACCGAGCCAAATGGCGTCCAGCGTGATGAACTTGATCTCTTTGCCCATATCTACGACTTTGCTCTCAGCGCCGGAGATGACCTTGTCAAGTTTCTCGATGAGCTGGGCGGCAGGTTGTCAACAGCTGATGGTCGACCCAATTGAGCGAGTACTCACGGAGGTCGTGCTACGTTGAAACATCTCGTTCGCGGATTTCAATGACGCGGCGCCAAATGCTGGCTGAAGGACCCGGCGGTGACGCTGGTGGTCCTCGTGCCGAACAGTCACGACACTACGCGCAGTAAGCGTCAGGTGTCACGGCCGCACTCTAGACATACCTGCCCGGCCAGAACATACTTGTGCGCTTGAGCGACTCGCGGTTGCGATCATAGTTCTTGGAGTTTGCCCCGAAGATGTGCGAGATAGCCTTGACGTCCGAGATGAACAATATGTTTTGCTGGACGCGTCATGAGCATAGTAGCAGACGCATAGAGCCAGCCCAATGCGTACACCAAACATTCCGGGCATGCGCACGACCGGGCCCCATTGACGAGCCCATTTGAGGACCAGAGACGCCGGCGGCGACGTATTATATTCAAGGAAGTTGCCTGAAACGAACGTCAGGTAGACCGCAACTGAGCGACGATCAAACGTACCGATGAGCCAGTGGGTGCGGCGAGGTCCTTTAATATGAGATACGACGTCGTTCACGAGCGCACGACGCAAGAACAAGACAGCGATAATAAGGGCAAACAGAGCGACGCTGGGAGAGGTGAGCTCCATACGTTGCGCAACGAACAACGAACATACAGGTTCATCTTTGCATCCTGTGGAAGAGATGTTGAAGGAGCGTTAAGCCACGACGTCCAGGAGGAGGCGTTAGCGCCAAACGCTGCCGTGAGCGGACGAGGGAGCAACGATGGTGGGGACTCTGACATGACGATGGAGGAAGTTCTGACAGTGCTCCTCAAGCTTAAGTGGCGGTATGGAGCATGAGGACGCGGCGGAAGGCGCTTGAAGGTACTGTATTTGAACTTCATCCGGGCACCCTGGCACGGCATCATGATCGCGGCCACGTTTGTCGCCTGGAGTCGAAGTACCACGACCGGGCAACTCCAGCAACTCAACTGAGTCAGCGGCCACGCAGAGCCACGCTGAATAATAATAATCGTCCTTATGAAGCTCCTCGAAGCAGCGCGGCGCACGCCGGTGGTCACACGGCGAACCCAGAATTGCCGTTTTGAGATGCATAGCCGTGAATCCTACACGTTGAGGTCTCATTTATTGGGAGTAGAGGTCGCTCCGGAAGGTGTCGTACACATGGACTGAGTAGGTGGCGCCATAGTAGCACAAGGTTTCGATATGTATACTTTCGTATTGTCACAAGTGACAAGTGGCTACAGGCGGTGATCCGTAATCAACCGCGGAGGTGCTGGCGCACCAATTCTGTGGGTAAGGGATCTCAGTGGAGGGGCACGTAAGCGTTTCAATGTGAAATTCGACCGTGTGCCCGAAGTTCGAGGCGTCTGCACACGTTTGGCCACCGCTTGGCTCAGCTCAGGAAATGATATATGTCTGGTGCAGCTCGTCATGGTTTCCCCACTTTGACCTCCATGTTCGAACGTGAAACTTACATCCAGCAGTATCTTTCGAAGTTTCACACGCTTCTCGCTTTCGCAGTCGCACTCGTCGGCGGAGTACTCTCCATTCGTTTCACTCCCCTGGAGCTTTTCAGACTCGGTGGCGCATTGGCAAGGTAAGCGCCATGACCGACGATTCAGTCACTGGTTGATCGCCTTCCGGCACAGTGGACTCGCACTCGCGGCTCTGACGTTCTACATCTATCGGCGCACTCGTTTCTACATATCTCCTCTTCCAGGACCTCCCAGTTCATCATTCCTCGCCGGCAGCGAGCTCGAGTACTACCACGAGGAAGCCGCGGTAACGTCTCTCCGGTGGACACAGCAATACGGCCCCGCGCTCAAGTTCAAAGCTGCCCTATGGGTGAGTCTTCTCCCTTGCGGTCTTTCAATAGACTGAGACAGACGCCCGGTACAGGGAGAGCGCCTAATAATCTCTGATCCTCGCGCTCTGAGCCACATCTGTAACACGAATGCCCTGAACTATGACCGTCCTGGTACGCTGTGTCCCTCACTGGTATTGCGATCATTTCGTTTGGGCTGACGACCTCCAAGCCTTTGGGCGCGCGCTTGTGATGCGCCTCGTGGGCCCCGGAATCGTATGGGCTGTGGGAGACACACATCAAAGGCATCGCAGAGTACGTTCGTGTCACGCTGCCGTCATTGCGCTCGTGAGATCCCGTGAGAGTGCGTGGGAACCTGACAAATTCGCCCGCGCAGGTAATCATGCCGATGTATAACGGAAAACACCTTCGAAGCGCGCTCCCCGTCTTCCAACATTACGCTGGTGCAGTAAGTAGTGCCTGCTGAAGAGGGGTCGTCAGCTGACATGATCAAGGTCAAGGACAAATGGCGCACACTTCTCGCAGACAGTGACTCCAACGCATTGACATTGAACGTGCACCGCGAGGTCACCGCAGCAGCCTTAGATGTCTTGTTCGACTTGTAAGCATCGTCGAAGCACATTTCCGGATCCACGTGCTTACGCATCCACCTCTAGTTCGTATGAGCAGCGCATGGGAACCATCGAAAATCCTGACCAAAGACTCGCCGTGGCTTTCCGCGACCTCTTCATCTCCGCGTTTGGTCAGCAGACAGCATACTCCATCATGGTGCGCGAGATACTGGACCGTGTCCCGAAGCCAGTGCTGCGGTGGATTGGTAAGTCCACACGCCGACCAGCTCTGTAGCAACGCTGTGACGTCGAGAACTTTGCATGTAGAGGCAGTGACACCGGATCGCAAGGTTCAGAGCAGCCGAGCAAGCTTCGCAGTCGCGCAGGAGTACGTCGAGCATACAGTGCATAGGCCCATTCTGACTGTACCGCTCAGGCAAGCCGTTCAGATGATCGAGGCTCGACGGGCGTCTCGCAGACTTGAAGCGGACACCGGTAAACGCGCAGCAGCAAAGGACCTTATGGACGCGCTCCTTCAAACTATTGACGACGACCCTCGCTTGGCCAACACGGTCGAGGGTACGGCAGAGCTGGTTGCCCAAGTCGCTACTATGGCGCAAGCTGGCCAAGAGACGGTACGTAGGAAGCGCAAGTGTCGATATACGTGCTGAAGTTGATTCAGACGGGAAGTACGACGGCATTCCTTCTCTGGGAGCTGTGCAATCGCCCCGAATGGCAAGATAAGCTGCGCGACGAGATACGTGAGCGTAAGCAACGCCTCGGAAGCGACGAGTTCGACGCGACGGATTACGAGGGTACGTGAACGCGCGCGATAGTCCTGTATATGCGGTACTGATGGTCGCGCAGCCATGCCGGTACTACAAGCCATCATCCGCGAGACGCTGCGATACCATCCAGTGTGTCCAAAGGTAGACCGAGCGCCGTATAAAGACGATGTTATCCCGCTGCAACATCCAGTGTCGCTTCCTGACGGCACGACGACGTCGCACATCAAAATCGCTGCCGGGACTGTGTGCGTGCAGCGCCGCGTACTTCACCGATGTTTCGAGTGACCGAGATCTTCGCAGCATCCACGTGGACATCGCCAGCTACAATCGCAACAAAGAGTTCTTTGGCCAGGACGCGGACGAGTGGAATCCAGCAAGATGGCTTGTCGTAGACAAGGTCAGCTCCGAGCCTCGTCCGGGTGTCGTCGCAGGTACGTCCCAGAACCTTCTTGGTGCGATGACGCTGACCTCAACTACAGGTATCTTCACGTTCATCGACGGTGAGAGATACAGCACTCCAGTACAGCGACACGGTGCTAACGCCCTGTTTAGGGCCGCGTTCGTGTCTTGGCTGGAAGTTCGCAATGCTTGAAATCGCGGTTATCGTGACAAGCCTTGTTGACGAGTTCGAACTCCAGTTGGAGCCCGGTCACAGAATAATCCGAGGCTTTGGGGGAGTCATGGGCCCCCTCACGGACGGCGAGTGGTGAGTGATAGTGGTGATACCCGATCAGGCTGAGGGCAAACGTACGCGCAAAGGTCCGGATGGAATCTGCCATGCATTATTCGCACTGCATACTAGGAGGCAGTACCACTGGAGCATGCCAGCAGTCCGGTAGAGCCAGATGTTTCCCGCCGCTGTCGTCGAGTTGCTATGAGACGGCTAGTCGGAGCGAAGTACAGTAGACCCCGGTTGAGGCTGCCAGGATACATGTCGTCGTAAATGCAATTAGCCAAAGAACAATACCCGATCTTCAGTGAGCGTAGAAGTAGGGGGAGAGCCGGCTGGCCTGCGACGGTCAAGCATTATTTATGAGCGTTGCGGCAACGGTGGCACGCCGTCAATCCATTCTCCGGGCGCGGCGTAATGGGCAGCCGCCCAGCTGACACAGACCATCGCCGTAGATGCCAGAAACCACCAAGTCGACGCTCGCGGGCGGACCGGACAAGGCAGAGGTCACCGTCGACGTCGTTGAAGCGCAAAGGCCATTGCGCAATTTACGTTCACTCCGCGCTCCGAACCTTGGCCGCCTTGAAGTTTCCCCCGGCCATGCGCTCGACGCGTCTGACGATGCCGACGACTTCAAATTACCCAACCGTACATATCTGGCCGTCATACTCGTATGCAATCTCTTACTTCAGGTCAGTTATAAATACATTTTCAACCCGTTATGCTCAAAAATCCTAGATTTCGTTCTTCATCGTCGTTTCGTCGTCCAACGAATACGCGCACGCGTTGGGCGGCGACTCTACCTTCTCAGGCATTGTCATAGGCATACCCGCCGTGTTTTCAATCATTGCGATCCTTCCCTTGATGCGGTATGACCACGGTGAGACCGACGACGAGGTCGACATTAATCGATTGACATCCTCTCTTAGGCACCTACAAACTTCCTTTACACGTATGCTGCAGCGCACAGATACTGGGACACCTGCTATACGCTCTGGCGTACCGGGCGCAATTCCTCTATCTCATCCTCATTGGACGTATGGTCCAAGGTGTCGGTTTCACGATGCTCATGTACTGCAAGAGGTACTGCTCCGACCCGCGGTTCGTCGGTATTAGACGTCGCACGACTCTCGCTGGCGCAATCGTAATTACGCAAGGGCTGGGCATGACGCTTGGACCCCTGTTCGGCGGTCTGCTGTTCAAGATCGGCTTCCCAAACCAGGTTTTCAACGGACTGTCCAGGTGCGAGATTGCACCCCCTCCGATCCAGGCCTTTTGCTTACGCACTAAACAGTCCCGGGTGGATTATGGCTGTCGTCTGGCTGGCGTTCTGGGGTGTTGCGAACGCTGTGTACCATGACCCGCCGGCTGCACCACCCCTACAACCACCTGCACCTGTCGAAGAATTCGAGCTTGCACCAATACCGACACAAAGCTTCACGAACGAAACCGGCCTTCACCATCGCTCACGCGAGCATCCAGCACCCACAGTGACTGCATCTGCACGGGCGGACGTTGCGCACATTACACGTGCAAATTGGATGGTAGCGGTTCTCATGTGCTGGTGTGCTCTGGCGGCATTCTTTGTCCTGGGCGCGTGGGAGTCCAACATCCCCGTCTTCACATCTTCCGACCTATCCTCGACTTCCCTTCATTTTTCGCCCACTGGCGCGGGAAACTTCATCGCCCTCGGCGGACTCATCGCAGCGCCGCTTCTCCTGCTCAACGCCCTCTTCGCGCGCCGTCTACAGGACCGCCACATCCTCGTGTTCGGGTGCGGCGTGGGTACGGCAGGGATCGTCGTCTTCATGTCCCTAATAGGCAGCGGCGTGCGCGTGGGCTACGGCCCGCTTCTTATCTGCTGGGCGGCCGTGGCGCTGGGCTTCAACGTCGCCACCACCGTGACGCTCAGTCTGATGAGCAAGGTTCTCCCGCCGGCGTGGAACGGGAGGTCAAGTCTCGCAGTGCAGTACTCAATCAATTGCGGACGCGTTGCCGGTGCGATCTGGGGAGGCAGCGGCGTCGCGGTCGGCATGCTGCATTATCTAGCGTTGGAGGTCGGCATGGTCGGCATCGTGGCTGCCATGACCGTTGTGCTCTGGCGCGACATGAAGGCAAAGACAGGGTGATATCTGTATATTAGCCCCAATCACAGAACCTTTAGGTCGCGACGATGTACGAATCATTGACCGTGCAGACAGATTCTGCGCTCACTGTCACCCTCTAAAACTCTCACCAGTATTGTTTCAGCCTCAGCTCATCCGCTCGCGACGGGATCTTGCACCACCGTGTCTCAAGATTGACGATTCTGCACTGTCAGCAGGTGCTCAGGCTGAAGGGAGGGCCTTGCGCAGCAGACCACGTAGACCTGTCAAGGTGCAGCTTACAAGAGCGTGCCATTGGCGGTGGTGCTGCTGCTCTATCACTCAGCGCAGTCGTAACTATGCAACTTGGGCTGGAGGTAGATACTGCTGTCAGTCTCCGGTGTCCGGTTCTAAGTTGGTGGTCGAACATCCATGCGGAGGAGGGGTTCTCCTGGGATCTATCCGTCCTATTTCTATCCTATCTTGTCCTTGGCTCACATACAGTAGTGTACATTTGTCAGATTTCCGTGTATGACATGCATGGACAGTGCACATCGTGCTGTGCATGCCTTCACTGGCCCCAATCGATCTGCATTCGGTGCTGGATGGTGCACTCGCTCTCCCTTCCTCAGATATACGTAGCCGTAAAATGTGCGCAAGCTCACAGCCAACCCAAGGCGTAGAATCGGTCGGTAGCACGAGAGTCCACCAGTGGCTTTGTCGCAAAGACGTGCGAAGGCGCCCAAACGCGTCCAAAGTTACGCTGGTCGTGCAACGTTTCTAATCTCCGCATCTCGGGCGACGTCGCTTCCCGAAGGCTCACATCGTCCGCGAGTTGCTGGAACGCGAGGAATGCGGCAACGGGGTCCGGATCGGTCGTCGCGCTGACGCCGGAAAGCGCGAGAGTGCGGAGACGCGGAGCAGCGAACCGCAAGCCCGTACGAACGAAGTGACAGACATCCGCGAGCGAGATGACGCATTTCAACGTGAAAGGAAAGCCTAGCGGAGATTCGCCCGCTAACTCGACGTCTTCGAGTGCCGGGCAGTCCAGAGCTGGCTGTAGCGCAGCGCTCGTGAACAAGTTCGGTTCTTCGTGGGGTCGGTATGTCGCTGGAGGCTCCACAGTGGTCACGAGCGTTATGCAAAGCGACCTCAATCTCGGCACGTTGCCCGAGAGAACAGTCACCTCGGGCCGACGAAACTCCCCGATGACAAGACGTACGATGTTGCCGAAGGACATGGTGTTTGTAGGCATCGCAGCCCTGATCATAGACCTATGGCATGCAAGTATCGTGAGATTGGTTTCGCGGAGGATCGTCAAGCGGTGACCGAGGACGAATTCCTCTGGAAAGTCGATGAACCCTTTTGGTAGTGAATACCGCGAGGAGAATGTTGGGCCATCAGTCCCCATCCGTACGTCCATGACAATAGCGACGTCCGGCTTTGCGCAGACGATTCGGAAGAACGCCACGACTGCAGCAAGGTTGTCCGGCAGCCCGCGCATTGGTCTCTGGCGTGAAACTGCTAGAGCAATTCTGGCGAGATGCTGATGTACTATGGGTGATGTAGATTCCAGTACCGCTTCCGCAGCTTCTTCAAATTTAAAGGATGCGTTCAACCCAAGGGTTTCCAGACACGGCATGTCATGTAAGATGCATAGAATGGCCTCGATTGACAACGTGTCTGGATTAGGTTGATAATCGAACGTGGTCAAGGCGGAGAACGACACCAAGACCCCGGTAAGCGTAACGCCATTGAGGTGACAGGAGCGCAGTTGACCAGGTGTGCCGCCCAAAGTCGTCCCAGAAAGCAGTAGCGGCATCGTATCCTCCCAAGATGTCTTAGTGGGAGACTTCGGAATTATGATCTCCAATGACTCGAGACGGGGCGCAGGCGTGGAGAGACCTGTAGTAAACAGGGACCACGCGTCGGAGGATGGCGGTCCCATGCCATCGTAGTGAACGTCAGGGTCGATCCATAGCGGGACAGGCTCTGCGGTGTACGGCTGCAGCCTGACCGTTGTCGTGTCGTGCAGAAATGACCTCAGACAGGCCATAGTAGACGCATCACGGAGACACAGCGGATCGAAAGAGGCGCTCAAGCGTGTAGGTAGCACAGTTCCACGTCGAAGGAGGTTGCGCACGCCGAGCCATAGGGCTTGCCGCGGCATACGCGCGGCGTCCAGCGTTCCGTGCACATACAGAACCTGCGGAGTTGGGCCCATGCGGACCTTACTCCACAGCTGAGCCATGGCTAACATGGAAGCGCGCACGTGGCGACATGTGTTCGAGAGTGAGAGGCGAGATCTCAGAGGTAGGTAATGGAGAATCCGTTCCAGAGCCTTCGGCGGAAGGTGCTCCAGGCTCGCAGAAGGGCGATCGTCCTCCCAAGATTTGCGCACCAGGCAGATATATGATATCAGGGTCCGACGGAGTACGTGGTGTGCTGCTGCTTGTGCGTCATTTGCAGCATTCCTTAGGAGCAGTTCAATAGGATTCATGCAGCGCCGCGCAGTTGCCTCGCAGTTCGTCGACGCACCAGTCTTGTCGCGATGCATATGTGCGTACCAGCACAGCAGTTCGTTCAGCAGCTCTGTGCAAAGTTGTATGAGGGTTTGTTGATTGCGCAGACATGGTCATAGTTTGTGCCAAGAAAGGGTTGGTCGGAGATGGATTTTGTGTCGCGGTTTCTCCGAGCCTCAGTCCTCGCCCAACTTCCAACTGGTCCCTGCGGCAGACACGTCTGCAACGACGGGCTGCTCTGGAATCTGCTTTGTGATTTGGATGTCGAGCCTATGCCGGATTGCGGCGGGCGGGCTGGATCGTCATCTGATCGTATCTGGACTCTGGACTCTCCTGTGCCAGCGCCGACAGCGGATTCCTTCGCGATAGATCTAGATTCTCCAGTCACGGTGTTGACTAGCAGGTCTGAATCCGATGTAATGAGGCCGCAGCTATGACATCACGGATGGACACTGAGGAGCGCGTCCCTAAGCTTGTCCGTAACCTGTACGAGCACCCTCACCCATCCTTGAGCAACAGCTTGCGCCCACGTTTATACTTCGTACTCTCTCTGACAAATGGTCAAGCTCACCGGTGGCTGCTTCTGCGAACTAGTCAGATACGAAGTCGAGCTGAACTCGCTCGACGACGCCCGGATGTCACTTTGCCACTGCAAAAATTGCAAGAAGGTCTTCGGCGGCAACTACGGCCTGACTGCAAAGGCACGCGTCTCCATTGGACAGTGGTCGTGCTCGACTAACCCTCTTCGGGCTTTCTCTGCAGGTCCCGCTCAGCGCTTTCACGTTGACGAAGGGCGAGTCGGCTGTGAACGCATAGTACTGGACTCCGCCTGACGTATATCATCCTCAAGGTAACCCGAAAGAGCACATTGGAGACAACGGATCTGGTAGCAAAGTACATCGCGAGTTCTGCCCAAGTACGTCGACGAACTATCCAGTACCACATGTCACTGACGCAGCATCACTGGCTTAGACTGCGGCTCTTATATCCTTGAGTATGGGGACGCCGCCAAGGACGATTTTCGATACATCGTATCTGGATCTTTGGACGAGCCCGAGAAGGTAAGCGAGGAACGAGGCCACCTCCGACTCGCCGAGCGCTGACCCACTCACAGCTTCCGCCAAAAGGGGAGTTCTTCTGTAGGGACAGGGCGTCATGGATGCCAGAAATCCCAGGTCTCTTTCAAAAGGAGTGAAATTATTTCTCGATGAATAAATAAAGTGTTTGTAAAAAGAGCGACAAACGTGACGTCAACTCAGAGCCCTAGCGCATGCGCGCGCCAGCTCACGCCTCTACAACAGTAGCGTCGAGGTACGCCGTCCACCCAGCCGAGTGGCGGGTATCTGCAGAAAGCTGGAACACACTCGCGTCTTGCGTATCCAGCGTGGAGAAGCTGGTAAAGCCGCCCAACAGCTCCCACTTGTCCTGCTCCGTGCGGTACTTGGCGCGGAAGAGGAACTCGGGCTGCGACACATCGAGGTCCGTGCAGTCGAGGTACACCGCGGCGCGCTTCCGGCACATCTTGCCCTTATACTTCAGACGGACGATCATGTCGTCCATCGTCGCGGCGTAGATTGGGTCGACGGTGTACTGCTCTGGAGTTGTCTGCTGCTCGTCGGAAGCGGGCGCGGTGGAGTACTGGTAGACCAGGCCGTTCTTGATGAGGAACGCGCCGGTGGCACCTTCTGCGCCGGCCCTGGCAGCAACCTCGGGCGTGCGCTCGAAGTAGATCGCTGCCTCAGACTGATGCATGAGCGGGAGCGATGCATTAGACTCTCGCATGCGTGAGTGAGGAATTCGCATCATACAGGGATCATTGGGGTGGACTGCCGCTTGGCAGGTGCAGCGTTCACACTTGCAAGGGCGGCAAGGGTAAGAGCGGCGAGGGCAGTGAAGTGCATCTGTCAGGAGCGTAACGATGGTGAGCATCGCTTCGAGCACCCAGCGCGGGGGTTACATACAGTGAACTGTGCGCGAAACAAGCTAGAGCGGGGAAAGAAGGTAAAGGCGCAAAATTGCGAAGGTGAAGGTGAATGAGGTCCACCTGAAGAGGGGCTTCCTCTTTTATACGTAGTCGCAGCAGTGTGGCTGTGCGCGCCGCCGCAAGTCCTTTTGGCGTCGAGTATCAGAAGATGGTCCCGTTGACGATTGATCATCGTTGACGAGATGCGCGCTGGACGTGTCACATGGCGGATGCAGCAAGAAACGCAAGAGGGCACAACACCACCCAGTAACGTTAGGGAGTCCTCCGCCCGTGTGTGGGCAGTAGTACTGGCATGTAGAGCAGCGCATGCTTGGACTCCTTCCGTTGCAAGTCACGCAGCACAGTGAGGGTCCCGCTGCTCGACTGGAGAATCAAGTGACGCGACGCGCAGTAGCAGATACGCCAGCAACTCGCCTTGCGGAACAGACGATCGCCCAGCGCTCGTAGAAAGGCGACACTCGGATTTTCAGGCAGTGCAGGTCTGCGCAGATGGCCAGTACGACACCATGCTCGTCACCTGGGCGGGCACCCAGGCCTGGGGCGGTAGGAAGCAGTAGGAATGAAGGCTGCAAAGGGATCATAATTATGGTCATAACGAGACAAACGTGGTCGTGGTTCGAGGACAAGCCGCCGTCGGCGTTCTCCGCATGTCGCTCAACTGGACGGCCACATTCGCTCTCCTCACCAGCGTCACCTTTCGACCTCGTCTTATAGTACCACATGTGCATATACGGGGTGCGCAGAAATATTTTTTACCTGCGCGTATATGTCGCCTATTCACGCATCTTTTTTTCCTATGCCATTTCTGTGCCTATCCTCGACCCGAACCTCTACACCGCGCTATTCTGACTCTGCTCTGCTGTCTGACTATGACTTGCTTGCTGGTCCTTTGCTTCGCCTTTGCTTGACCCATAAACTGGCCGAAACTGCGATGGCACGGCAGCACAGACCTTCGCCAATTAGACTTTGCCGCCCTTCGGCGAGCAGGCTACGATGGGGCTGTATTTGACAAAGACAACTGCCTTGTGCGCTCATACAACACGTACAATTCGCCGTTTGATGCCGACCTATGGACATTCACAGACCTTACCACTCGAGGACAACCTGATACCGGAGCTTTCTGTACGCTGCGAGTTCATGCTCCGCGCGTTCTCTCGCTTTCAATAACACGGCTACTACTAGGATGCTTGGGCTGCCTGTAAGGAGGCTTTCGGGCCTGGACGTGTCGTTGTTGTCTCGAACAGCGCCGGGACCCCGGATGATCCTGGCGGCATCCAGGTCTGTGCTTCCTCAGCGACGTACACGCTTCCATAACACTTACGTCTTCTCAAATGCCAAAGGCGGAAAGTGTCTCCCACAAACTGGGCGTCCCTGTACTTTCACACGCCAGCAAGAAGCCAGGCTGGCCCTGCGTCCGCGACGTTCAGACGTACTTCGCGACGCATC
>KV425926.1:11091-26242 GCA_001632375.1 Exidia glandulosa HHB12029
AGGTGTAGTGAGTCGCGGATGGTTCTCTCCCGCGGGTTATCCATATAGGTCTTATACGGCTGGCCGCAACACCGAGTTGAAGACTAAGCGGTTAACCTCACTAATGGCTGTACATTAGTATATGTTACGGACACACTGCTTACTATAGAGAATATACCAGATTACCAAGACATAAATTATGACAGAAGTCTCACCACTAGAGACATGAGTTCATATTCGTGCGCATGCAGAGACCGTGACTGTAATTCAAGGTACTATCATAACTCAGACCTGATTACAGAGCAATCAATAGACTCCCTCATAGACGAGGCTCTGAGGGACGGTAGTAGGGGCATGACCCTCTCTATGATAAGTGTTGCACCCTAGACACTCCGTAACCCAATAGAGTCGAGCCAGATTCATAGGCTGTCCTCTAACAGATGCTTTGCAAGGCCTGACCTGGGGCTGCTACTCTCCATATTGTCTGGACATTCATAGGAGCAGGCTAGAGAATGCTACATGGCGCTCACTGCTCCATTTCAGCCTGAGACTACACTGTGTAACAAAGGCCTGCAATAGTACACCAATTTTTAGCGGTAAGGCGTGTTTACATTGCGGAGGCACGAGAAGGGGCAGATCGTACGGGGAAGAGATTGGTACACTAGGCAAATTTTGATGGCCCGGTGCCACGTGCGTTTGACAGAATCCGTTCGATTAAGTTGCGTTTGACGGAGGATAGAACGGGATTCAAGGCGGGATACAGGACACAACCCCCGAGCTCAACGTCATTTATCAATAAGATTCCGGTTATCGAGGCTGTAGTGAGAGTTTCCCGTGACCGTTGAATAAGCACTGTGCGGACCTTACCGGATGCATCCGCGCCGCCCAACGGCGTAAAAAGCCGACTCTGCCGCCGCGGAGCGGATTTCGGGCAATTCTGCTTAGCAGAATTTCTGCCGCTGGCGGCACAATTTATGCACTTCATGTTCCAGCACCGGGATAAGGCAGATAATCGCTTCCAGGGGTTTGAAACTTATGGTAATCTCACGGGAAAGTGTTGAGTTGCAGGGAACAGGATTTAGAGTTCAAGACCGTGGCTCCGCTCTTATCACTAACCGCCCACGTACGCGTACGAAAGTCCTCTCGTGAGTCGTGACAGATGTCACTGTGACAGGCGTGATTGTTGCGCTCGCCTGAGCGCCAGAATGTTATGTAAGCAACAGTGTTTGTGTCCTCTTCGGTGCAACTGTCCCCGCATTGTGGTCGCCATCTCTCCACAACCGAATTTAAAGACAGGGGGCTTGTGCATGTTACAAGTAGGTTTAAGCACCCTGTCTATGTACTTTTCGACCTTCTAACTTACGTGTTTGCTCTTAAATCGTCTTTCTTTCGTGCTCCCTATCGGAAGTTGCCGAAAGCTCGACACACGATGTGTCGAGCTTTCGGCTGTCTCCGCTGCGCCATACCAGAGAGCACAACGGCAGCAGTAATCTATTGGGAGACTAGTTTTCGGAAGCTGTTACAGTGGCATCTTCTTCCGTAAAGAGCACCCGGGATAAGACATCACTACGATCAACAATAGCCCATTTTTTGTCATGTGTGGATACTCGACCAAAGACGCATTCCACCGTTGCGAGGTTGGTAAGTTCAACACCCTTGAGATCCTTGTAGAACTGCAAGCCGGCAGCGTTAGGCTCTTCCATCTCACTGCATTCCTTAATTGCAGCGAAGATTAGCGGCTCCGGTTCGCACGCAAGCTCGCGTGCCAGCTCCGGTGTGGACGGCTGGGCGTCCGGGAGAAGAGCCAGGGGAGGGCTCGCGGCTGGTGCTCGCGGGGAGAACGCAAGGATGAATACGGGAACTACCGACGGACACGCGGACATACAGGAGCAGGTCGGGCCGTAGGCCCGAGCCTGGTACACCGGGGACATTGCGAGGACTATAATTCGTTGAAGTTGACCATAGAACGTCCTACGTTCGAAGACAGGGTCGCGGTTGCGCTGATGAGCGTAGATGTCGACCATTTGCTCGTACTGGGGAAAGGACACTGTGAGACAGAGACGCACGATTGGGGACGCATGCTTACTCGAATGAATGACATGTCTCGTGTTCCAGCTGGCTCGCGACACACTTCTGAGGCGTGCATTGTATTGCCGCCATCCAAACGGCGTACCTTGCCCCACTCTTCGAGCTTTTCCGGGAGGCGAGCTTTGATGCGGCGAACTCTGCTGACACGCTGAGCCTCGGTCTCGCCCTCGGGGGCATACCACACTGCAAGTGCAGTCGCAATCTGCGAGCAGAGGTGCGTGTTCGGCGCGATGACCTTATGAGGCGGGAGCAGCTTGCAATTTGGATCTACAGACATTAAGCTTTGTTGTCAAAATATAATTTGAAACAGAGACGCACAGTTTTTGCACTGAAAGGACGCAGCCTGCCGCTGTGGTGCGGTTACTTGAAGGTAGTCCCTATCGACGTTGTATGTGCTCAGAATGCTCTGGAGGTGAGCTTCATCCAAGACGAAGTTGTCGAGAGACGCCCAGGGGTGCTTCCGACTCCGAACGCCTTGCAGCAGAATCCTACAGTGCCTCTCCATGACGAATGACCAGTAGACCCATAGCGGGCCCTGCGCTTCGATCGAGTCTGCTATGTGCAACAGATAGTGCACAATACTGGTGCACATCGGAAGGCGTTCAGGATTGTACTGGTAGAACCATCTGCCGCAAACGGAACTGAGCCCTGAAACGAGCAGAACGATTGGGAATCACCTTTCAAACTTTTCCACCCAGTCGATAAATCCAAGTCGGATTTGGGACAGTTCCACAGATGTAATCGAGAGTTGCGTCGAGAGTGAGATAAGGTGCACGAGTTGGATAAAGTGCGTGTAGAACTTCTGAGCACGGAAGCGGCCTTTCAGGACAGCGCCTGCAATATAGAGGGTCCATACCGCCCACATTTCTGCAGTGCGGTATCCCTTGTCCTCGGCAAGGTCGGGTACACATCGTCCAAATGCTCCCGGCACCGTATCGCCTGCAGCTTGCGTTGCACGGCCTATCACCTCCCACGCACTGCGAGTGAACTCGTATCGCTCAGACCCCTCCGAAAACCCCTTGAAGTCACCAGTGTAGAGCGCGATGAGGAGCCGAATAAGGTTAAGCCAGAATAGATGCATAGCCTCGCAGGGTGAAGACTGGGGGAACTCGATTCCGGGCGCATGCGTGAGGATAGGTGTCCCTTTGACACCGGAATCTTTAGCAAAATGTTCTCGCGCTGCTGCTGAGGGAGCGTCGTCCGCCTTCTTTCCGGCTGACAGAATGGACGCATGTGTACGCATGGGAAGCCTGTGCGGGTCGTAGTCGTTGCCTTGTAGTCCGTCACGCCGCAGCGGGAGATAATGAACATGAGACTCGCCGCCAGGAATTGGGACGCCGCGTATCAGACAAAAGCGACAGGGAGAGATGCCATTGACGCCCTTCATTCGCATGAGCTTAGCCACAGCAGGAAGATCGCCGAGGATTATGATCAAGTATGCCCGCAGTGTGAATGCACGCTTTCCGAATGCATCGTATGCGTCAAGACCCAGCGCCAGACGCTTCAGCTCTTCTACCAGCGGCCAGAGGTAGGAGTCGAGATCCTTTGGCTGCTTTGGACCAGGGATGACGCCAAGAGATATGACATTCTCTTTTTTGTAGCGCTCGGACGGCGGAAGATTCAAGTTGATAAGCAACAGCGGCCAACAAGTGACCTTGCGCTTCTTGAATGGACAAAATCCGTCTGTTGAGAGAGCCAGAGCAACGTCGCAATCGTCCGAGAAGTACATCCAGGCTTGGCGGTGTCCATCTAGAAAGACTCGCTTCCGGCGCAAATGACGGTAGTGCGACCCGTCCGTGAAATCGTGGAACTCGGCACCGTTACGGTTGGGTTGCTGTGCGCGGTATCGCATCCGCTCGGACTGCAGGACATTCGCATAGATACCGACAAGCCTCGGGCCGACAGGGAGATACGAAAACTGCTTCCTCGGAGCGCCAGAGGCCGTGTACCGGCTCGCCTTGCAGAAAGGACACTGATCCAGGTCCGCGTAGTCGCCAGTGAAGCAGCAGCACGACTTGATACAGCAATCGTATTTCTCCGACTTGATATGCGAAAGTTGCGCTACTCGGGTGCGCTCGTGCGCGACGGATGGAAGATAGACTCCCTCGAGAAATTGGGGTATAAGACTGTACTGACGAGCACTAAGCCCAAGACTGTGACGCATTGCGAAGGCGCGGAGCAGCATCCGGTCGTTTGTCTCTATGTCATCCTGCGCTGTTGCTGCATTTAGAAGCGGTCAAAACACATGAAACGAGTACTAACTGAGCATAGGGTCTTCGGTATCCGAAAGAGGGTCGTCTTCCTCGTCCTCGTCGGAGTCAGAGTCGGAAGAATGGTCGTCTGAATCATACGCGGACATGAGGACCGGGACATCCTCGACGTCGCAGATCTGGGCCTGAGGGACTGAAGGATGAATGTTGGCGGATTGTGATTGCGAAACGGTGGGTGGGGACTGTGTAGCAGCGTCGTCTTGTGCTGATGGAGATATAGGACGAGCAGAATTGTCGAGAGTAGTGCCAGCATCAGCCGCGGGGACTGGTGAGAGCTCCCTGCGACGCTTGGCGGGCTTGGGAGACGGTGAACGTGAGGCTGGGTGGCTACGCTTGTGAGAACCTGGGTCCTCGTCGAGGCTGCCATCGTGCTCGTCTGCCTTGAGCAGCGCGTGTGCTCGCGCGGATCGGGTCGCCTTCCCGCGTCGATGTTGATCCCGAGTTGCGGTTGCAATATCTTTCCCACAGCATTCACACAACACCATGTCTGGTTCAAGAGGGCGGGGACGAAGGGAGAGGGACTTAGCAAAATGTGCGGAATCGATGACGTGCGGGCAAAGTTCCGGCTCCACCGAGTGGGGCACATATATTGACGACGCCCTACGCCTAAGTCCGCTGTTCTCCTCTTTCCCCCAACCTCATCTCGCCGAAGTCCAGTATGCCCGTCGACAGAAGCTCTCCTACTATATCCGAAGCAAGAGCAGCCGCCAACCGCGTCCCGCTTGGTGATGCATCAAACATGCCGGCCAAAGCGCGCAAGTCAAACGGGCGCAAGAAGCAGCCTACGGTCACACAGCACGCCGAGGCAGCAGAGCAGCAAGTCGGCGAGCTTACAGCCGAGTATCGTGCGTTATTCGCACAGTAGCGTCCATTCGTGGATCCTGACATGATCGCGCGCTAGTTGCACTCCAAGACGAGCTCGCCGAGGCGCATCACAGCCTGGACGACATGCAGGCCGAGCTAGACGAAGCCAAGGCCGACGCGCGAGCTGCCAGACGCGAAGCAGAAGCGGCAAAGACAGCGACTGGGAAGTTGACAAGCGAGCTGTCCGTTATCGCGAAACCGAACGGCAGCATGAAGAACCGCTGTGGGCTTATGGAGCTTGAAGAAGACCAGGATTTGTACCGCTACCTGATGGTACGTTCACACACGCTGCGCAGAACGTTGGATGACGCCTCCTTGTAGAGGGAAACACGCATTGTCGCCATGAAGACCCTCGACCGGGACAAGACATACGACGACCAGGATGAGTTCGCTATGGCCAGGTTCTGCAAAGCGGTACGCGCATCGACCAGGCCCAAGGACCGCTCTGAACGCGCAACAGGTCTCCCATACGAAAGGACTCGAATACTTGAAGCGCTTCGAAGGGAATTGGGCCGCGAAGGAGTTTGCAAAGACCGCGCTCAAGTCGGATCGCGCGCGAAAGACCAAGCTCGCGGCAAACAGACGCAATCGCGACTCGACGCACAGCCCGACTCCCGGTGACAACCCTGGATCTGCCGCGGAGGACTAACTGTAGCCTCTTTCCTTACGAAAATACACTCCCAATGAGATGATTTTCTGCCGTCACTGAGCCGCAAATAAAGCTTCCAAGCAAAGGAAATTCCACCGCTCAACAAGACAATTTTCAGATCATTACCAGTCGTAAATCTTCCGTTGCAGACATTCAAATAAGCACCGCTATACGGCAGAAATTACGCCGTCTAGCAAGAATCTCACAGCGGAAGAATGAGGACGGAAATCGGGTGTGAATCCGCCGCTGAAATCCGCCGCTCACCGGACAACATTCTGACCCTGCTGCAGAAAAAACGCCGCTCAGCGGTGGCAGATGCGCCACCCAGCGGCGGAATTATGGAAGAAATTCTTCTGTATATATGGGCACAGTGAAGCTCTGTGCCGGTGGTTCGCCATTCCAGAGGTCAAACTTCACAAGTCCCGTGCCATACGGCGCTGACTTCGTCTAATACCAGCTAATTCCAGATCGATAGACACCAGTACTGAGAAACGCAACTCGGGAGAAGCACCGCAGAAGTGGAGCCGAAGTCTTGCGAAGCGCGCTTGTCGCTGACTTTTTGCGTCGCAGCGCGCATATTTGCTACACCAAGTCTAAACCCTAAAGATTACGAATGAATACTCTGCTTTTACCCAGTGTTCTGTGAGCTTTGGTGCGCGTGCAAGTTGGCAAAACCGCGAGCCTTAGAGCTAAGGCTCGGTATCGGCCAGCGCCGAGTGCACCGTCCTCTCAGCTTTCGCTTCCATCGCAGCCTGCAAGCCCTACGCTCAGCCTCGTTGCAGGCAACCGCTTACGACGCCTGTATCCTTGCGCCATCAGCCCCACCACCCCACTGTCGTGGTCATCTTGCCGATGGCGCTGCTGCTCGGTGACGACATGCCGCCCCAGCTTGTCGCCGAAATTCCCAAGAAATCCCCCAATAATTCGGCCATGGCAAGCAGTATAAAAGGTGCGCATTGCCGACCCAGTGAAGGCATCATGCAGCCCGCTTATCCAGGAAACCGTCAGCCCGCGCGCCGCTATGCCAATGTGGCCGCCCACCGCACCGCCTACTGGCTCGGTGCTGAGCCCGTCGCGCCCCTTCTCTTCGATGGCGATCCAGCGGCCGCAAATGGTCGCTATGACCAGGCGCAGGACTACTACCGTGCGAATGCTCTGCTCCCTCGCTATGCCGATGGCCCTGGGTATCCCCCGCCGTACGACTTCCAGCCTCAAGGCCCCGCAGCGCCATACCCCAACTTTCCATTCGTTCCTCTGTACGCCCCTGCGCAGCTAGGCAACAATCAGCAGGCGCAGCCCGGCCCTCTTGCTGGCTTTGCACCCAACAACTACACCCAGCAAGTTCCTGCCGCGAACGTAGGAGATGCGGTGAATATGGCCAACATCGGACCTCCTCGACCTCGCCCACAGCCCATTGGCGACCAGATCATGGATAGGATCCAGGCAGGGCAAGCATTAGGTGCGTTTTCCACTCACTTTCCTGCTATATTGTTCCTGACCTTGCGGAAGTCGTCTACTCCATCGACATGTTCTTCCAGGTCCTGCACGCTAACGGCCCGCGTCGCGAACGCCTCACAATCAAGTCTGACACCGACCCTGAGTGGGTGCGCAAGCAAGTGTGCGAGAAGATGCGCCTCGATCCCCTCACGGCCGATCTCGGTTTCAAGACGTCTCGCGACAAGGCACGCGATGCGCCGTGGGCCTTCAACAGCAAGGAACAAGTCCTCGAGGCCATCGCATGCATTTGTCAGGCCAAGTCTCGCGCGCGCACACGCGAGAACGATCTGTTTATCAAGACCTGGTACGTCTTCCGTACATTGATTGTTCTGACCGCAGCGCTCACGCCCTCACAGGCTCAACCCAATCCGGGATACCCAACCCCCGGCGGCAGCGTGAAGCGCGGCAAAGCCCAGTCTACGGCCCTCCGAGTTGGCGGTATTGCTACGACAACCTCCAAGATGCTCGAGCTCGAGGACAAGCTTCGCTGCCAGAACAAGACTTGCAACACTCCGGGCAAGGCGGGTGTCGACAAGTTCTGCTGCATTGATCGAGATGGTACGCATGTCTGGGTCTGTCCCGAGGTCCGCAGCTTCTGGGCGTCGTGCATGGTATGTGTTTGTCGCTCCGTCTGCCTGGCTGTCTGCTGATCATGTTGTAGGCCGCGGACCCCGAGAACGTCACCGTCAACCACCCACCCGCTACCCTCAAGTTCGACCACGTACGCTCCAAGAAGCGAAGGCTGACGCTGCTCCCGCTGTCCCAAACATCGCGCAGCTATCAACGGCAGCTCAGGCAAGCGCCGCCGCGTTTTGGGCGAGAACATCGGTCCCATTGACTTGACTGGAGATGGCGAGGATGTTACGGTCAAGGTCGAGTCTGATTAGATAGAGCTTCATCAAAGAAACAATATAGAACTGTTTTCCCTTTGACTTTGGATTGCTCTGTGGGATCGGCAAGGGCAATGACAATGACAAATTGCATAATGACAATAACAAATTGCTGCAAGTGACAATGACAAAAAGACAAGTACAAAATCAGTTCTCGTCGTGGATGTAACCTGCATGTTTGAACCAGCCAAAGGCCTTATCTGGCGTAATAGAGCTCTGTAGGGCCTGGTAAAGCATCCAGTAGGGATCTGCAACCTCGGGATCTGCGTCATCCGCCAAAGCGTCGAGGCAGAAGCTTCTGTTAGCGCGGATCCAGGCCTTCATTGCAGAGAATCCCTCCTCCAGCGGGTTCAAGTCGGGGGAGTAGGCGGGTAGGTAGAGAATATGCATTCCACTATGCTGAATGAGCGCAATCCAACTTCATACAAATCTGTACTCACCGCGCTCGGACCATGTCTTCTAGCTCGGGGGACTTGTGGATACTTGCATTATCGATGAGTATAACGGAGTTCTTGCCAGGATACGGTTCATGTGGAGGAGGAGTTGGTCGATGAAGTGCAAGAACTCGTCACCGGTATACGAATGGTCTTGGACAAACGCATGGATAACACCATCCAGAGACATAGCAGGGAGGATGGAATATCTGATAACTCGTGTTAGATTCCATGTATACTCAAGAGTGCATCGTACCGTTGACCGCGCACAAAGTAGTCGTGGCGGCGCGCACGCTCGCCGATAGGGGCCCATGCGTATTTCCGCCTCGTCGTAAAGCGATTGCATGCGCTCTCGTCGACACAAACTAGCTGTTCAGCACGGTAATGTGCACCGAAAATAACCCAGTGCTCAGCGCGCTGTTCAGCGCTGGCCTCGGCCGCGGGACGGGTGATCTGCACCAACCGTACATTTTAGCAGAACCGCAATAGCAAAGGCATGCACACCTCTTTACGGGTATATCCCCGTCGCTGCAGCGTGCGAGAAATGGTCTGCGGCGAGGCGCGGATGCCAAACATTGCCTCAAGTTCGTCCTGCAGTTCCTCGGCGGTCATGTCGGGTTGACGCTCGATGCAGCCTTGAAGAAACTGGACTGTGTCAGACCCTTCAATACAACATAGAATGGACGTACCGTGGCCTCTCTGTTGCCCAGAAGTCTCTTGCGCCCGGGACATATTGCTGGGCGCGACACGTGGCCGTTCTCTTTGACGTTGCGGTCGACGCGCTTGACAGTGCTCAAAGACACCCCGAGCAGTGCAGCAACCCTGCTTTGGGACTCAGTCCGCCTTAGATTGACGATAGCACGCTTTGTATCGTCCGAAATATGACAGCAGGGCATGGAGGACGGCAACAACAGCGTCGAAGGACAAGTTGAGATTGCTTTCGGAATCTATCCGGGCTCCTGTGGCGCCGTCGGCCCCACTCTGACAGCGCTTCTTCCGTATTGCGGTTTTTCGCAACTGGTGTCTAACGATCTGGAATTAGCTGACAGCACGCTTTTCGGTAGACTAGAAGGGCAAATAATATATCAATATTAGAGGACAAAGGTACAGTATACTACTCTAAGTATGAGCGAGGCGGTGGTACCGCCTTGGCAGCTCACTGGAGCGCGGGGAGGTGGAGGGGGTGACACACTGACATCGTGTCGCGCTAAGTGGTACCGCAGAGAACCCGACGCATGGACGCTTCGCTCTGCTCATATTGAAGCTGTCTGCATGGACCGGTGCCTATCGGGATGGGTGGCACCGATTGAGAGACGATGGTGGGCGGAGGGAGAACGGGAACAACACTGGACCAAACAAACCGACACGATCCTCACGTGGGACGGAGCGGACTTGAGCTTGGAGGAAGGATGTGGACGTCCGTAGGATAATACGCTTGTTGAACAGGAACTGTCAAACGCACGTGCGCCGGGCCATCAGAAGTCAAAACTAGATTGGTACGACGAGGAGAGTCGGAGATTGAAGTGGCTCCGAACGGCCGGAGAACGGCCGAGCTGCCCCTCCCGCCGTTTCCGCAAGCTCTGAGCATCCCCAGAGCGAGCAGAGGCTTCAGATATGTAATTTCGATGTATTTAAATACATAAAAAATTCCCAGCTTCCGCTTAGCCGGAACCTATCTCGGACCCAAACACTGTTTTCCGCGCTATCTCCGTGTCCCGTTCCTCCGGATACAGGCTGCATTAAGATCTCTGGCACCTACATATGACAATTAGGTACCTAAGAGAACCATATCCGAGGTCTAACTCGTTTGGGTGGGTGAGGTGGCTGGGTCGTGAACGGGAAACCAAGCTTGCTTCCGTAATCTTCCTCAAGAGGCGATACTGTAACATTTCGACCGTAGGCTCGGCTAACGCATAACGCGGGCCTTCGAGCCGAGCCTATACGGGTTGTGTAACGCCTAACGGGAGGGCCACGCGTGGGCGCTTATGGGCGCTTCCGGCTCTGCGTGGTCCTCAGCGAGGCAAATTTTCCTTTTCGGGAAGTTCGTAACGCCTAACGCTGGCCCTCGAGCCACGACGGAGACCTGTTGGCTCGGGAGCAAATCAAGCGCCCGAGCCTACGGTCGAAATGTTACAGTACAGTGAGGATCTGGACCGTCCCGTGTGAAGTAGTCTCGTTGAGAGAATCATGAACGGGCGGGGACTCCTGCAGGTAAAACACTTACACAGTGACACTAGTATTCATCGCGACGAAAGGGAGCAACAATAAGTTATTGGCGAGAGTCGCTCAAGCTCGATCACGAGAATGCGCGATGACGACAACATAAGGCCAAGTACCCGGGCCCGGGGTGCTCCGCGAAGTTGACTCGCGCTTCATCCTAAACCATTCGACGATGGTTGTTGACCTCCCAGACATATCTTACCCGAACGTGTTTTCAAAGGAGCTGTCGTTATGAACGGTGTGATTTGGTTGTAATCCGGTAGTGATCACAGCCTGGCTTGCGTGCATTTTGTCAACTGCGCATATACGTCCTACTGTGAAAGACTGAGGTAGATTATGCGACAGCTATATCTGTGACCGAGAGAGAGTAGTCCGGAATGGTACACTAGACGACAGCGAGGGGATTGCATTACTGCTAGTGACTTACGTTAATTCGGTGCATTTTTAACCTTGAGAAGATCCCAAACCATCTTCCCGTCGAGTGTCCATAGATCATTCTCCCCGCTCCCAAAATTGAAACGACGGACCAGCTCCTCGTTCTGATGCCCATCGCCGTTCTCCCCCTTCGTAAAACCCATGACCGAGTTCCACAAGAACTGCGCAACGCCACCTCATCAGTCCGACGAACAAGCACGTAAAGACCCGCGGGTACGCACATGCCACATCGTCGCGTTCCCAATCGTGAACAATTCCTCCCTCGGACCTTCGCCCTCGGCCGCCCACCGCCCACCAAGCGGTCGATCAACATGGTTCCCATCCACCTCGCGCATGCGCTCGTACTTGCCCGAGCCGTAGAAGTCGAGCATCGCGTCCGCAATCGCACGCGGGTCGCTGGGCGGGACGAGCGTGCCGTCCACTCCGTCGCGAATCTGAAGCGGGATGCCGCCTGCTTTGGTCGCGATGATCCAGCGTCGTTTGTGGATGGCTTCCGTGACCTGATATAGGAATTAGGTACCACAGCATACGTACGAAGGTGTAAGGAGAGCGGACCTTGATCTCGAACCCTTCGCGCGTGCTGACTTGGCATGCGATGTCCGCGCCGCGCATGAGGGCGTCGAGTAAACGGTCTACGGCAGTCATTGTCAGGCACGCAAAGCTTATCCTCACGGATGTGCGTACCATCTGGCGGTGCGCGAAGAGCATAGATGTCGTCCCGAATCTTCTTGTACGCGTCTCCGCTGAGCGTGTCTTGTAACTCATGCAGAACGACGGCCGCATCAGGATCGTCGACGCTCGTATGGCCAATCTACAGTAAAGTATTCCACGTTAGTGTCGGGAACGGAGCGCTATGTCGTACGCACTAAAATCAATTGCGGATTCTTCTTCCTCAACCCGTTACTCAGCCGCCGACCAGTCTCCTCTCTAAACAACCGATACCCTTCCACGAGGTCCGGAATTCCCTTGCTCGGATCGAATCGTGCAACCTGCAATATATACCCGCGTTCCCAATCGAGCTGCTGGCCGGTCGACGCGCGCATGAGCTCGTTGAAGTAGTCGCGATAATTGTTCAGATGCGCGGGTGTCATGGGTTTGTTCAGCCCGTCAAGCGGGTCCGTGCAGGGTGGCATGTACACGACAGGCATGCGTTGGTGCACGTTTGAGGGGACGAAGGCGGGGATAGGGTGCGACACGAAGACGTCGGCGCCGCGGATGAAGTTGAAGAGGTAGTCCCAGACGTCTTTCTGGGGCGAGGTGCCAGCGTCGATGAGGTCGCTTCGTACTGCGAGGCTACGTCAGTGTCGACAGAGTACTACACGAGCGAGGGACTGACTTTCGATATGCGAGCGGAAGATGATCTTTGCCTTCGGGTTAACCCTCCTTGCGATGGGGATTAATGCGGTCACTACGCGGTTACTCAGTTTCGCGAAAAGGTGAGAATAGTGAGTAGGCGCTCACGCTGTGGGTCGTCGATGACGATTATATCAGCTTTCAGCGGGCTCTCGCGTTCCTCCGAGTCGTCCTTCCAGAACTTGTTGTAGTTCCACTCCGTCCAGCGTTCAAAAAGTTCCTTCTCCTCCTTGGTGAGGACAGTACCCGGCGGCGCGACACCCTGAAGGACATTGTGCAACTTGCGCTTCGTAACGTCGAACACGGCGCTGTCGCCCTGCGGTACGAACCAATGGACGTCCAAGCCGAGAAGATCTGTCGTCAGTTTTCAGCAACACGCCGCCCACCTGGGAGGGAACGACGCACGCCAGACACGTATGAGTGAATGCCGCATGAGCGCTACACCGCCTCCGCGCGGCGTCGCAGAGAAGAACGAGATCTTTGTCTTGTTCTTCTGCAGCGGATTGGCGAGCGCGGTGAAGGTCTCCCACAGTCCAGGAGAGGTCAATTTTGCCTGCTCGTGGAGCTCGTACAGCCGGACTTGATGATTCGCGTCCACTAAACGAACGTGAACAACCTTTCCGGGCAGGTGAGGAAGCATACCTAGAACTTCATGGTGCACGGGGTGTGCAGCAGCCTGTAGAATAGTGGATGCAGTTGGTGCAAGCGCCAGCAACGCCGTCTCGACCGCCAGTACGGCCTCGCCTTGCAACGAGAATTGCGTGTCGCGCACGCACGCTACGAACGGGATTGCGTCCAGCTCGAGCCAGACACGCGAGAGGAATGATATCGGCGCGTCGCGGTTAACCTCAAGCGACGGGTCCGGCAGCGAGAGTGGCGCGTCGAGTGGGCCAGACACCGCAAGCATAGCAATCTGCATGACCGTCAGCGAGATGCAGACATGTGCGCGACGCAACATACCCGATGTCCACGTGCTGCTGCGTACTCCTTTGCGCGCTCGATGATCTTGTCGACGAGGTCGCCGGGCATGTCGCCGTGGTGTACGTCGCGCTCGGAGCCGACGACGCCCATACCGTCGTGGATGACGACCGCGTACTCGCGTGTATTGTTCGTAAAACGCATTGCAACGCCCATAAAGACTGTGCTCAGGCCTGCATCTGGCCTGGGAATTACAGTCCGTGAATAAAGTGCAGTATGAGGGAGATAGAGAGCGTACTTGCGCGTCGCCTTGGAGCGTGTGTGCAGCTTGGAGTTGGACATCGAGTGTTCGTGCTTAGATTTCATGACTGGACGGTTACAGAACGTGAGCGATCCGCGACAGTCTGAATGGTAGGAAGAAGGCACGCACCGGGAAGCTGAGATTATGTACAGTCCCGTCCTATGACGTATCCGCTGCAAGGTGGCGCAACCCGCGGCCACGCGTCTAATCGTTATATTTGAACCGGGTGTTCAGACGATCGTTCCCACTCGGCACGCCGGCGACGCTAGACGCACCATGTCAATCCGGACTTTGCGCACGCCAAACGATCGTCGCGAAACGCGTGGCGCGCCACACATGCTGGCAGCTGCCTGCCAAGCGGTGGCGGACGCGGATGGAAAGAAGCGCCCCAAAAGTTCAGGCCTGAACTTTCGCGCTGTCAGCTACCCGTTTCGGCCATGGTCTTAGCGAAAGACGCGTGAATCATAGAGCACCAGGTTTCAGTTCTATTTCAGCCAGTCGTACACGGAACGTGAGGCGTTAGAACTCGGAGCGTAGGGGAGAGCAGTATGCGTATCAGCAGAGCGATAGCTCTGGGCGTGATCTGGTGCGACTGTGAGCTGCGCAGTCGGCGCAGGAACATTCATAACAGGTTGTGGCAAGAAATAGGGAGGATAGAACGTAAATGGAGAGGAGAAGGAAGAAGAACTTGTCTGCGGGAGGTGGTACGCAGCATGCGTTTGATAGGGATTGGTCACGGTATTGGGTGAATGCGACGCGACTTGAGTATGGTATGGATAATTATGACTGGGATGCAGTGAGCGATGATGGGGTGGGATTGACGATACATAGTGATTCGTATGAGGAGGAAAGGAGGGTGGATGAGTGTCGGAGCGAGGGTGAGAATTGGAGAAGACGGGATACGCGCGGGGACTGAGTAGAATACTGTGTTCGTACGGTCTTTCCTCGAGCGGGCGAGTGGGCACTGTGCCAGAGCCCAGTCTGACGGCTTTGCGTAGAGTTTCCTCCTGCGCGTCGAGACTAGCGTCCAGTTCGCGCAACCGCTTGCGAGACGACTGCTGAGCTGGTACGGCCGCGGTCTGCGATGTGAGAACAGAAGAATGGTGGTGCGCCTCAACCATGAGATCCTGTACAGTCGTCTGGGCGTCGTCAACAGCCGAGTCGAGACAGCGCGCTGTCACAGACATCTTCCGTCACCTCTTCCACCAACGCTGCTCGCGAGAGGGCGAGGCTAGTGTCTCTGCACACTGAGA